>PVIC010004239.1:0-63856 GCA_004025085.1 Thryonomys swinderianus | reverse complement strand
GCCCAGGCAAGCCTCGAACTCAGCAATCCTCCTGCCTCTGCCTCCTGAGTGCTGGGATGTGAGTCACTATGCCTGGCATTGTTGTAAGTGGTTACTGGGGATCGAACCAGGGAACTTTCACTTGCCAAGCAGGCTCCAGGACCACTAGGCTGAATCTCTGGCCCAGAACCATCTACTTTTAGGGCAGAAGAAACCCTGGGCTCAAGAACAGTCATTTCCTATTTTCTCCCAACATCCACCAGACCCCCATAAGCACTTCTCTACCTTTGGTGTCTACAGAGTTCCTGTTCGAGGCCTCTCATATGCATGGATGGACTCAAACAGGTCAGCCTACCTTTCTTTGCTTAGCATACTGCACTCAGAGCTTGTCTACATTGTGGCACATGTAATAGTATTTCATTTATTTTTATGACAAACTGTATGACATTTACTTTCCTATGTTCCAAAGGAAATAGGCCACAGTAGAATACTGTGAGGCAGCTACTATAGTTTTATAGGGAATTGTAATCTGCTTCTAGTTTCTCTGGTGTCCCATAAGAGTACAACCTCATTATGCTTTATTACTACTGCCAAGAATCTGAACTTAGACAGGCATGGCGCAGATGCTTGTAATGCCAGCACTCAAGAGGCTGAGGCAGGAGGATCACCATGAGTTCAAGGCCAGCCTGGGCCACACAGTGAATGAATTCAAGGACAGCCTAAACTACAAAGTGAGACTCTATCAAAAAAAAAAAAAAGAAGAAGAAGAACATGAATTTAAAAACTGGGCATGGTGGTGCACACCTATAATCCTAGCACTCCAGAGGCTGAGGTAGGAGGATCACTGCAAATCCATGGCTAACCTGGGATACAGAATAAATTCAAAATCAGTCTGTACTACACAGTGAAAATGTCTCAACCCTCCATATCTAAACTCAGAATTAAGTAGTTCCTCTCAGGTAGGTGAGACACTAGACTTTTTTTTTTTTTTTAATCACATTTTAGAGCTGGAGGGTTAGCTCAGTGGCCCTGCCTCGCAAGCACAAGGTCCTGAGTTCAGTCCCTGGTAACCACATACAATGCTGGGCGTGGAGACTCACGCCAACCAGCCATCAATACCACATACCACAGTGTCGGGTGTGGTGGCTCACGCCTGTAATCCCAGCACTCGGGAGGCAGAGACAGGAGGATTGCTGAGTTGCAGGCTTGCCTGGGCTCCATAGTGAGCTCAGAGCCAGCCTGAACTACAAAGCGAGACCTGTCTCAAAAAAAAATCACATTTTAGTGTTTACTACATCAGCTAGCACTCACTGAGACTTTCTCTGGTACCAATTGCTAAGTGCATTTATCCATCATCTTATTTTAATCCTTTCCACCCACTACATCAGTGCCAGAAGGATGCCCTTTCCACAGATGAGCAAGGAAAGGCAGGCCAATAACTTGCTAAGCACACAATCAGACATGGCAGAATCAGCCCTGGAATCCAAGCCCCAAATTCCTAATGGTGAACTCTCTCTCCTAGACAGAGCTCAGGATCAAAGGTCCCCGAGGCTGGGGCCAGCGTGAGGCTCTGCAGAGCAAGGATTCCGCATTGCCTTCCTGGGGCTGCTCGGCCTCCTTGATTCCGTGGCAGCTGTGGTTGTGTCTTGCTCTAGAGATTTTTCATCCTAACTACATTTTATTTATTTATTTATTTATTTATTTATTTATTTATTTATTTTTTGGTGGTACCAGGGATCAAACTCAGGCCCTTAAGGTTCCAAGGTAGGTGCGGTACCACTTGAGCTAAATCCCTGGCTCATCCTAACTACAAAACTGCACAGGACACTTTTCAGTTGCCAACCAGGTCTCGTAACAAGATAAGTCAGAGAAAGCAGGTTTCATGTCACTCAAGTAACAGGTGATAGCGAGGGGACCTCCCTCTGTCATGAGCATCCAGGTCAACCCAGCACAGGTAAGAGCTTTGAGCACCTGGGCTGGGAAGAGGCAGGTGTCAGGCAACACCTCTGAAAGCTGCACGCCTGCCTGACATTTGTCCAGTAGAAACGGTGACAGGCAGACTAGGAAAAAAACCGGTTTTGGGGTTCCTGGGACTGGCAAACATCGCCTGGTCTGCTTGGCCCACCTCTCCATGGGTCCTTTTAAGTAAACACTGGTCAGCAGATCCCTGGAGCACAGGTGAGCACAGAAAGAGTAGCCATGGGATTCCAGGACAGAGCGAAAGCAGACACTTCACACAGCTAACGTGGGGCGGAGGATTTGCAAGGGGGCCCTGGCAGCAGCCACTGTCACACGGCTCGCTCTCCCGGCTCCTGATTCTTACAGGGCAGCGACCCTGACTCCAGGAGAGGGTGTTGAAAGCACAGCTACAGCTTCTGAAACCCACATTTACAGCTCAGGACACACTGGACAAACGTTAGCTCCCACCCTAAGTAGCCCAGCACCTCACTCAGTCACACCCAGTACAAAGGCAGCAGACCGCTGCCTGTCCAGGACTTGCACAAATGAGCAAATGGCCTATCTTCCCCAGTTTGGTGACAAGTGACCAGATGGCAAGGACACTCACTGGCTTTCCCGCTGCCCCAAGTGTCCTGCGAACATCAGTGAGCGCGTGCTTGGTGGGAGCTGCCTGGCCCTGGTGTGGCTTGTTGGCTCCTCCACAATGCCAGCAAAAGACTCCCAGGAATGACACCGGGTGAGACAGCAAGGCGTTTGGTGAACTCCGCTGAATGTCATTCATCTCTTCAGCTCGCTGCTGTCCTGGCCTTCACCCTTGTGGCTGGGGTAGGGCCGCCCCTGCTCCAGCTGCAGGGGGCCGAAGCATGAGCCAGAGGCACCCGGAGTCACACATCTCAGCCATGTGCTTGGATCAGGATTGGCGAGTGACCCACACCAGCAGGTCCTGGCCTGTCTGAGACAGTCCCTGGTCACAGGAGAGCAGGGCTGCTCTCTGCTGACTAGGGTCACCGGTTAGGGCATGAGACACCAGCCCAGGGCTGTCTCTGTCATAGGAAGCTACAAGGGGACCTGTGAGTAATCTCAACAGGGAGGACACTGGGCAGACCTAGAGCAAGAGACAAAGCAGCTCCTGGTCACAGAGGCCAACTGAGATCTGGACTTTGCAGACAGGACCCGAGCACTCCCTTCTTCGCCTGAACTCAGAGTTAAGACTGAGAGGCTTGGGCTGGAGGGTTAGCTCAGAGGTTCCAGCGCCTGCCTGACAAGCGCAAGGTCCTGAGTTCGATCCCCGGTGACCACATACAATGTTGGGCGTGAAGACTTACACCCACCAGCAATCAATACCACATACCACAGTGCCGGGCGTGGTAGCTCACGCCTGTAATCCCAGCACTCGAGAGGCAGAGACAGGAGAATTACTGAGTTCAAGGCTTGCCTGGGCTACATAGTGAGCTCAGAGCCAGCCTGAACTACAAAGCAAGACCCTGTCTCAAAAAAAAAAAAAAGACTGAGAGGCTTTCGAGCTTAATATTCTCTAGTTAGAAAAGAAATCTCCCAAATAACCATTTAACCATTCGCCCTTTGTATCAAAGAGATTCTGTCATTCCCTTTTATCTCAGGCTGGTTCCCATAATCCTTTGCAGAGGAACCGAAGCTGCAGCCCATGGTCACCCCATTCTGCGTGGCCAGCCAGGGGCAGGGTGCCAGAGTGGAGGTCACATCCCCCATCCTGGTTTCCAACTTTTCTCTTCCTCCTTCTTCTCTAACATCAGAAACTCTGCATCATCGTTCCCAGGGCTGGATCACACAATTAGGCCTGGTGGGCAGGGTTCTGTAACTGGCCTCACTGATGAGAGGCCTTCCCAAAGGATTTGTGCAAAACCAGGCATCACATTACAACAGTTTCCAGACACTTGTACTTGATCCTAACAGCCTCCAGAGGTAGCTAGGGCAGGGAGTATCCTGCCCATTTTACAGATAAGAATGTGGAGGCTCAGAGAAGTAAAAGGACTTCTCTACAGTCATCCAGAGAGTGAGTGGTAGTGTTGGGGTTTATCCAGTGTGTTCTGAATTATTTACTTTTCTTCCTTCAACTTCAAGTTCTGCAGCAGCAGGCTTTGCTCCAACTCCCTCTCCACATCCTTCTCCTCAAGCCTCTGCCTTCCCACTCAGGGCCTCCTCTTTGCAACACTTCGCACTCCTGAAGCCAGGAGAACCACTCTTTAAGAGAAGGCTCATTAAACAAAATATCTGAAGGGCCCTGACAACTCTCTGCTTTCTAATGACTGCCATTACTCCTGGCAAATAATAGAAAACAAACAGCGGCAGATGTCTCTCTGAGAGCGGGCAAGCGCTGGCACAGAGGGCAAACAAGACCTGTCTTCCTGCAGCGCCTACCTTGCCCTGCCTGGGAGGAGCAGCAAAGGCACTCGCTCCGGTCTGCAACCCAGGCCTGGTGACAATGCTACGCCTGCCACAGAGACTTTCCTGTGCCAGGACTGCGGCTCAAGGGTAGAGCCCTTGGCTGGCACACATCAGCCCCTAGATCTGACCCCCAGAGCACACATCTACACACACACACTCTCTCTCTCTCTCTCTCTCTCTCTCCCTCTCTCTCTCTCTCTCTCTCTCACACACACACACACACAACACACACACACACACACACACATACACCCCAGAACAATAGAAGTGCAGGAAGTCTCCCAGATGGAGACAACTTCTGAGCTAATTAACCACTTTTCCCAGACAGAAAAACCAAGACAGCTTGGAAGAACTATGCATGCAAAAAGGTCATGATAGGGCCGGAGGGTTAGCTCAGTGGTTCCGGCACCTGCCTCGCAAGTGCAAGGTCCTGAGTTCGATCCCCGGTAACCACATATAATGCTGGGCGTGGAGACTCACGCCCACCAACAATCAACGCCGCATGCCACAATGCCTGACGTGGTGGCTCACGCCTGTAATCCCAGCACTCGGGAGGCAGAGACAGGAGGATTGCTGAGTTCGTGGCGGCTTGCCTGGGCACCATAGTGAGTTCAGGGCCAGCCTGAACTACAAAGCGAGACCCTGTCTCAAAAAAAGCAAAAAAAAAAAGGTCATGATGTACCTGAAAGTTTTGGTAAATATTTTTTGGCTTCTCCTTTGATAATGACTGTACTAGGAAACATGAAGGAGTAAAAACTCACTAACTTGATACACCTTCAGAAAGCTTACAATCTAATTGTTATATACAGTATTCATAATGAGAAATACAAGGATCAAAAAGGGGAGAGTTCATGAGTAAGACACAGTCAGCAAAATCTCTTGAAAGCAACTAAAAACAAAAACAAAATGTCCGTTTTAAAATGCCCAAAGGGAAAAACGTTCGTGAAAAATGGGCTGCTAGGTATCTGCATGTATGTGTCAGACATGTTTTGAGAAGCCCTTTGGAAAAATCGGCAGTGTCAAAACCGAGTCCAACCTAGCAGGACAAAGCTCTCTCCCTTTGCTAGGAAACCCGCTTCACACCAGAGGCATTTCTCGGCCTCCATCTATGGAGATCCCTAAGATCCCTGTGTGCTTTGGGATTCCCACTCATTCTGTCGCTAATTACCACACTGAAAGCGGTGATTAACATTTCAAGAAAGGAACAGCTCCGTGGACTTCCTCTTAAGGGAAACTGCATTGAGGCAACATTGGCTCTCAGTAGGGCAAGGAAGCACAGAAGCAAGAGGTGGTGAAAGGGAGGCGTCTCACTCCATCCAGGGGCAGGACTGACAAGGGCCGGAGCCCAAATTCTGACATCAACATCAATGTCCGTGTGGCCATAGGGACCATCCCATGGTACCTGGACACATGAGCTGACCCCTCATAAGTGTTAGGAACAGCCAGGGGAGATGGTGCACCCCTGTAATGCCGGCTACTCGGAAGGCTCAGGGAGGATTTTAAGTTTGAGGCCAGCCTGGGCCACTTAGTGAGACACTGTTCCACAGAGAAAAATGTTGAAGTGGTAACAATGTAGCGCAGCACTCCCTCTGTTCAATCCCAACAGCCCATGAACACACACACACACACACACACACAGTAACAGACAGTCCCAGGAAGAAAGGATGTAAGGTGTGTTCTGATTTGCATTATATCCCCTAAGAAGATAGGCTGAGCTCCCAACCACCCCCCACCAGCACCTGAGAATGTGATCTAATTTGGAAATGGGATCTTGGCAAATGACATTGAGTTAAGAGGCAGTCGCCGGTATGGGCTCTAATCCCGTATGACTGGCATCCTTAGGAAAAATGGCAGGGACCAAGGTGTTGAGCACATGGGTCCCTGTGGCTCTGGGTTTTGATCTTACCCTGCCACTGTTCTCAGCCTGTGTCCAAGAGGGCCTAAACCTTGGCCCCATCGGCACTGGAGGAGACAGGCTCGGCGGAGGCCTGGGGCCAGGTTCCCCTCCAACTCCACAAATGCAATGACAGTGTTTCTCCACGTGGGTGGGAGTCACACCAAAGATGCACTGGCTGTGAGACACACCTACACAATAATGATGTAGCATTAGCAAAGAAAAAATGCTGCCAACAATGAGATGTGATTATTATATGAAAGGGTCCGACAATGGAGACGTTAAAAAAAAATGCTTCAAATCAGATGAAACACGATAGTAGATGTTGGGGAAAGTGCAGTTAGGACCAGTTGAACAGGTTCCCTCCTGCAGGACTGCTCAGGGCCTTCAGCATGTCGGTATCCACTATCAGTCTCTAAGAGAGAAGTCTCCAGCCCCTTCCTCATCTGTAGCTGGGAGTGGGTCCAGCTGGCTCTGGCAGCGAGCTCTGTCAGCTCCTGTGTTCCTGGGCCGGTGCTTTCCAGGGCTGGGAAAAAGTGGAACTGAACTACCAGGGCCCAACTTCCCAGCCACAAGGAGGAGAAACACCCAGGGCGCCCAGGCTGCAAGCTCTCCGCTGAGCAGAACCCCTGCAGGACTTCAAAGCCAAACCCCAGGAACCAACACCTCAAGGCAAACAAGAGGACAGAGCGGGAAAGACAGTAAAACAGCCAAAGAAACATCAGAGAAAGAAGCGCCAAGTGTATGCATGAGGCCCGTTACGGTCCCAGAGTATACACAGGGCCGTCCTCAGCCCACTTTCCAGGTGCCCGGGCCAGGCCAGGACCCCGCTGGTCCAGTCACCTGCACAAGCGGCACATCTGCCCACCCCACCCCAACCCCCGTGGCAGCAGCTGCAGCAGCTGCACTTCCCCTGGTGTCCGTTTTGCAGGTGGCACACAAGCTGCTCTAAACAAGGATCTTGAGATGAAATTTTGAATCGAGGGTTTAGAGCAGGGTGTCCCGAGCACTGGGGAAGCAGCACGTGTGTGAAGGGCACGGTCACGGGTGGGCATGTACTCACAAGGGAAACAGACTTCCATATAAGCTCCCTCCCCAACGGCGGCAGCAGGTGACTCCGGCCAAGGGCACAGAGACAGCTCACAGCAGGTCTCCTATGAATGTGCCAAGCTGGGCGGGCACAGGACCCCCTCTGCCAGCTAAAAATTCCAGATTCAGTGAGCAGAACAGCTTCCTCTGAGCAGCCAAGCTGTGCCTCCTGGCCTCAACTCTGCCAAGTGCAGGGCTCATGCCACCCTCCTAGGCAGGAAAATTCACAATGCCCAGGGAGCACCAAACTCCCCACAGAAGGCATGAGCTAAGAGGATGCAAACTAAGAGGGTGATTGTTTCTTTTTCCCAATTCCACCTCCCTTCTCCATTTCTCTGCTTCGGGGCTACCTCAATTGAGTATTCAGGAAATTTGCTCAAATGGGGACTTGAATCTCCCTTCTGAGACCAAGACCCACTTGGCACTGTAACTGCTACACATCTGGGGTACCTTGGCACCCTAATGGACAGGATCTCCCAAAATAAACTCTTTGTTATTTCTAGAGACATAGGAACAACTCATAAGCATTTGCAAGACCTGAGACTTAGAGAAACTATACTCTCTAAGTATCACAAGCCACCACACAGGCTGGCCAAAGAGGGCAAGCCAACCTTGTCCACCATGTCCCCAGTGCCAGGCACATGACAGGTGCTCAGGAGACATGGATGGCTGGGTAAGTGGACTGGAAGGTGGGCCCACAGATAGATAGATAATGGATACATAGATGGATTGATAGACTGATGAATCAATCAAATAGAATGATGAATGAATGAACGAACGAACAAATGAAAGTCAGAAGGACATTCCACAGAACACTCAGTCCTCGAAGCCCAGTGTGGATGAGAGACTCACCTGAACCATCAGGAATGGACCTCACAAAGGTTGGCAACATCTTCACCGTGGCTGTTGGGTTAAAATCCCGGGAAAGGCCATTCTGCATCTCCTGTTTGAAGCGAGTCATGATATCCACCAGAGTTTCATCTGACAACCGCATGGCATAGAGATACTTGTCAATCTAGGGAAAGACAAAAAGGAAGGAGAATGAGGCGAGGCTGCAGAAGGGCACTTCAGCTCAGCCCTAAAGAGCACAGGGTAGGGCAGGGTGAGACAATGCAGCTCCTGAAGACACTGAAAAGCCTCACTAGCTCATCATGTAATGGGAGGTCCTTCAACTGCCATCAACCATATCACAAATGGCTGGCTTGCAAATACAGAGCCTATTTCCTCATCTGCAAAATAAAGTGGGCAAAATCAAGGTCTTTTCCAAGCCTTGGAAATGAGGAAACCAGCCATCAGGGCCCAGGCACACAATGGAAGCTGGTTTCCTCCCATAGCAGGTATACCTTGTGCCTTGCTCCCTATGTGAGAGATGTCCTGCTTACCCTCACATGGATGGCAGTGCCACCAAGATTAGGGATGAGGGCTCTGAACCAACCCCCTGGGTTCAAATAAAGCCCTAGTACTAAACAGCTGTGTGAATTTCTGTCTCCTCAACTGAAAAAAAATCAGGCAATAAACAGGGCCTAATTCAGAACACAGTAAGTGCTCAGTAAACATCTGCTTATTAACATGCAACAGCAGTGCTGGTGGGTTTCCTTGACACAACCTGAAGGAGGGGAAGAAATGACGACCAAAGGGCTGGACCCCTCTGGAGAACATGGAGTGGCAGTTTTTGAGCAGAGACTTTAACCCCAACCTCACCATGTGTGGAAACAGCACCGTGGGCCCCCACCCCATGCAGGGAAGAGCGGGCCCGTGTGCCAGCCCTGTGCCCACCTCTCCAAGCACACTGTTCTCACCCAACCTGCTCTTCTTCCTGTGCCCCTTCTCCCCTAACCTCAGGGACCTAGGTCGTCACTGGTTGTCACTGGTCAGTCTTCCTTCATGTGATCTTCCCACTCATTCCCTCTAAGTCTTTACTGAGGAGGAAGGTATGGGGCTCGGTGGCACAGCATATGCCGACCATGCACAAAGCTACTGGTTGGACCCCTGGTATCTCTTTTTCTTTAAAGTGTTCACTAGGCACTGACTACATGCCTGACACTGGGCTAGACACTTGTCCTGAGGAGTCCTCCTGAGGTCCCTTGGTCACCATTCCTTCTCTCTACTGTCCCTTAGCTTAGGAAGCCCTGGCAACCAGGTACCCGGTTGCTGGTGCCTGTCTATCTCGTGAAGCTGCCCATCTTCCAACCCACTCGCTGCCCCATCTAGCCCCACACTCCACTCTTTCGATGCCACCAGACACCGCTGCCATTTGTTCCTGGCAGGTCCTCTGGATTCCCTGTTTCTGCTGTCACCCCTGCCTGATACGTCCTTCCTCCTGGCTCTCCTGCTCCCTCCAGGCCCTCAAGGCTCGATCATATGTCAGAACACCCTTCCTCAGCACCAGTCTCTCAGCATGGCCTACCCTGCCCTGTCACTGGACTCCAGGCCTGGACCACATGACATGAAGTCCCGCCCACGGAAGGCTCCTGACAGGCAGGCACATTTATGGGGCAGTGAGGCTGGAAAGACCTTGAAGCTCACTGCTTCTGACCTTGAAGCTCACTGCTCCTGAGAAGGGCATCTTGCTCACAGTTGAGAACAACCACAAATATTCTGGCTCGAGGACAGAGTCCACAGGCGAGGTCACCCCTGCATATTCTGGTCCTCAGCTGCCTTCATGCTCTGGTCTCCAGGCTTGTGCTCCCCCAGACCCAGCTCATCTCCCGCCTCATGGACAACCACGGTGCCAGTGTCTCTGGTACCAGAGATGAGCCCCGGCACACTCACAAATGTTACCCAAATCTTTTCCTTCCCCCTTCATGAGAAAGTGACCCCAGAAAGGGCAATCAGAAATCACATTACCAGGCCCAAAGCCCAGGAAGATGCACCACCTTCGACCCCAAGGCCAGCGGCACCAGATTGGTGGTCCTTGCTGCCATGGTACCCTTAGACTGAGGCCTTCATGTGGCAGTCACGTCAGGGTGCCAGAGACGGCTTCCCCAAGGGGCAACGTTGAGAGCCCAGAGCCAGCAGGAGGGGCAGACATGAAGCCCAAGCTGAGGCCATATCTTGGTGCGTAGCAGAAAGAACTCAGTGTGGAGCAAGCAGGCAGTGAAGCTGCCAGGGGACTGGATGGACTGTCAAGAGCCACACCAGGCAGGGCCCATGGAGCCACCCAGACAGACGCCCAGACAGATCCCAAAGCACGAGCCCTGGCCCTGCTCCAGTGAGAACCCGATGCGATGGTGTTTCTGAGCCCAGAAACATCTGTCTGCCAGATGCAGGGTGGGTAAGTGGGCGCAGGACCGCGGTCCAGTGCCACTCTGGCCTTCTGGCCATGTTTCAGCCTCCACACTTAGCGTACTACATAGCACCCCTATCTGGTTAGGGACATCCCCATCCCCTCTGACGCTCTGTGTCCCCCAAAAGAGGAAACAAGTGAATAGACCTTTGCAACTCTCCCAGTTGCTTGGCATCAAAGAAGAATTCAAATCCTGCCAGCTGTATATATAAGCTGTATATGTATACAAGGCTTTATAATGATTTTATGGTTTACAAAGAACAAGTGTTTCCAGGTCTCCTAGTCTGTTGGTTATTCTCCACACCCCACCAATGTTCTCCTCCCCCATTTTACGGAGGCAGAAACTGAGGCCCAAGAAGCTAAGTGATCAGTTCAAAGTACACAGCAGCCGGGAAAGCGAGGTCTTGTACCTTAGGCTCTCTTCCCTCGGGAAGGCAAGTCCCCTGCTTTGTGGAGGGCTGGCCGAGGGAACGGTGTCAAGGTCTTCCAGCGGGACAGGGCAAAGACTCAGGGAGGGCTGGACTCTCCAAGCTCCACCACTACCCCGCCTCCTAACTTGAGGTGCATCTCACCATACACGGAGCTGAGAACCCCAACATTTTAGGACAACCAAGCCAATCCTGTTGGAGCCTGGAAGCTCAAATGAAAAGGCAAGTTGGGCATATGGAAGTCTGCCTGTCTTCTAGAAGAAGACTTTCCCCCTCCTGTTCGGGCTCATGAGCTGGGATGGGGTACAGCCCCACAACCCCATTAGGGGTACAGCAGGGAAGAGCAGCAACTGAACGGGAATTTCCTGGATCTCACAGACACAAGGCAAGTCCTTTATTGCTACTGGTGCTCAGTAGGGGAGGAAGGGGCATTAAACTAGCGCAGAGTGTGGGCCATAACAAAGTCTCTTCTGGGAACCTGGCCCCGCAGCCCCGCCAAGGCAGCACCTGGTTGGGGACCTGGCAGGTAACATGTTTCAGACAGGGCCCTGCACAGGGCCTGAAAGCACTGGCCTGAAACTTTGCTGAACAAAGGGCCTCTTCCCTCGGGCACAGCAGCCAGAGGCTGAAAATAGTGTATGCTGGGGGAGGGGGTGACAAGCAGCCCACTCCTGCACATGTGCTCCAGAGCTCTGCACAAAACCAGCGGGAAGGGCTGCCCAAGGGCTCCGCGGTGTGGCCGATGTCCATGGCCCTTCCAGCTCTTCTATTTCTGTCCTCTCCACAGCGTCTCCAGATGTGCTCTGCTCCTCTCTCCCACATCCCTCCCACCTCTTGTGCATGTATTTACACGTGTGAGCGCACGCGTGCACACACACACACACACACACACACACACACACACACATTTCCACCATTCTGCCCCTTCTCTTAAGATACTGCTTCCAACCCACTGCTGCTCTATTGCTATGATCAAACACTACCCAAAGTTTCTTCCAGCACCCGCCTCACACTTGCTGGAAGGGAGGACCCAGACCGGTACCTCTTCTGGTGGATTCCAATGCAAGCTTTGGCCTTTGGGACACTGTCACAAAACAGGGACTCCTAAGAACCATGACAGGAGCCACAGCAACCTAATACTCCCAAATGCAGTGCCTGACAGTTCTATGTGGGGCTCTGGTCAGGGTGGCAGGGAACCGGGTAGGTGCGGCGCCCCAGGTCCCCTTGCAGCTCTTTCCTGACCCTGACAAAGTCCCCATCCCCCATCCCCCATCCCCTGCAGGGACAATCCCTGCCCATAAAGGTGGGAGCCAGACTGGCTACACAGGGCAAGCTCTCTTGCACAGACACTTGTGGACCCAGAGGGCTTGATGCTCCCAGCTCCCACAGCTGGACCCCAGCCAAGGCGAGGGACAGCACCAGCAGACACTCAGCCTCACCAAGCTCCTGCCCCAATGCTGTCCGGCCAAAGAAAGAGGCCAGTAGCCTGACCCTGGGCTCCTGTGCCTGACCCCAGCCCACCTCTTATCCCCAACAAAGCACATACACAAAAAGCAAATGCAAGACTGGACATGCCCAGGAGAACAGGCCAGTGGTGGCAGGAGCACCAGTAACCACTAGTAACCTGGGTGTGTTTGTGTCCATCGAAGGGACACAGCCATGGAAAATCTCACTCTCTCCTGTGCTCTCTCTCCTGCGAGGGGGAAGCTGAGGCCAAGAAGCCAGCACTGAGGCCTTACAGCGAACTTTCTGGGGCTGCAGGTGCAGCCCAGGAGCACGAGCACCCAGCACACAGCGAACTGCAAAACAATAAAAGGGAAAAATGAACTTTCTAGGTAAGATACTTCATTTGCAAAGGAAATCAGGGAGCCAGCAGAATTAGGAATCTACTTCCCTTTCCTGAGAAGAGTGAGTCAGGGAGAAGGTGCTGACTCACGTCAGCCACAGTAGCTCACAGTAGCTCACAGTAGTTCACAGAGGCCTCTGCCCCTCCCGCAAGGGACAAGCGCAGATCATCCCACCTGAACTTCAGAGCAAGAGACACACTCAGCATGTGGACGCCGGATGCCAGGCACAGAGCCGGAGCTGCCTCCGTGTGCGAGTTCCTCTTCCCTTTGCTCCGATCCAGAGAAGCAGCAGGAAAGATACCATCATGTCCTTTTCATAGAGGAGGAAACTGAGACCCATGACTCCCGCAGAGCCACATGGTTTATAAACAGCGGCAGGGCCTCGATTCCTGGTCCTTTCACCTCTCATTTGGGGTTTCTCCTTAAGCATTATCATTCTTTCTCGTGTGTTAGAAAGACTGGGGCTGTGAACAGAGGCAGCTCGGTTCAAATCCCGGATCTACTATGATTAGCAGGGTGTGGCTTTGCACAAATTACTCAACTGCTCTGTCTTTGTTTTCCCCACTCCAGGGACAGGAACAGTAGTGCCTCCACCTAGGAGGGGCACAGGCAGGATCCCAACAGTCCTCCAAGAAAAAAGTAGGCACTGAGTCCCATTCCCTTCCTCCTATCACCCAGTTACATAACTATGCATCCCCAACTGCTTTTGTATAAACATCTTAAAAACACCCCCACTACAAACCCTGTTGACCTACTTTATAGAAGAGAAAACTACAGCTAGGTGGCAATATGCCTGAAAATATGGCAAATGAAAGACTAGCAAAATTTCTCTAAAGCATTTGTAGTCTTTTCAAAAATACCAGAAACATACTTACTTTAAAAATATTCAGATCTGTGTTCGCTTTGGCAGCACATATACTAAAGATATTCAGATCCATACAAATGCATTAAAGTAAAAAACATGTATTTCCACTAATTTTCCCTGTTAATAGAGCTTGATGTACTGGGTCCACCTCATACACACAGATACAGTTTTTGAAATTTTGTTTTACAAAACTGGAATCTTAAAGACTGGCTCCTTAGCTCCGCCTCCTGTTTTTTCCAAGGATATTTCTAAGACGTCCAGTAACAGTCCTGCTTATGATTTTATGGGACCTGGCCTGGCAGGACACCAGAGCACAGATGGCAAGGCTCTGGTTTGCCAGCCGGACAGCACCTCGAGTTTGTAGGTGTGTTCCCGACTCTACTCTACATAGTTCTTTCCCATGCTGGTCCTTCTACATCCTGTTTCCTGTTGAGAGAAGCAGGGCAGGCGTGACACTTCCAATGTCCCAAGGAGAAATAATAAGCCAGAAAGGGTCTGCAGGTGGCCAAAATGACCCACACATCAGTAAAAAATTAGGGCAGACACCAAGGTCCTCAAGTTCTGGTGTGTGCTCCTTGCTCGGCGCCCAGGAAGAGCCAGGCCAGGGGTTTCCTGGAGCCGCTAGACCAGGGAGTATAGAGAACATTAGTGCCACAGCTCTGCCTCTCCACACACAGCACGAGGGCCCACACGGACCCTCTGCTGTGGCTGGTGCCAGCCCTGTACCTCAGGACTCCTCTTTCTTTCTGCCTGCACATGGCTCCTGTGGCTGCCCGGCCCCATGTCACAGCTGCAGATGGCACGCAGGGAAACTACTTTCTGGCCTACTCTTGGCACCCAGTCTCTAAGTATAAGCCTCAGGGGAGACACCTTTGAAACACTGGGGTCCCTGCCGCAGGCATCAGCTCCCAATACCCTCACAGAGGCCCTGACAGTGGTTCTTTGCCCCAAAGGTCCTTCCTCGCACAGCTACCACCTAGGCTTCTTTGACTCCCAAAGCCACCTCCAACTCACCTCCTGCAGAGCACAGGCCATGATCCGCCCACCCCGCACTGTCGGCTCCTCTCCTCTGCATCCCCTCAGCCTAGGTGTCCACTCCAGAGGAGTCGGTAGACACGTCCCAGGGTGTGTCTTGGCTGGTGCTGTAGGCACACTCACGTAGTCCACACCTCTGCTAGACTGCAAGAGTCAGGGGTGTGGGAGCCATGCCTTCCAGCTTCCAGTGCCCAGGGACACCGTATAGTGCCCCCAACCCCAGGAGACAGTACCCCAAGGAAGCTCTTTACTGGGCTGGGTGGCTCTTCTGCTGGGGGGGAGGCCCCAGGCACCGCCTCGCCCAGGAAGTCTCAGAGGGTTTGCTGCCTCAGATAAGGCCTGAGCACTCCTCTTACCCCCACCCGCAGGCCCTTCCAACCTCCTTCCCCCTCACAGCATCTCCAGTGCTGTCTGAGGTCCAGAAGGACACAAGGAACCCTAAAGATAATCAGGTTCCCCCTGCCCTACTCTAACTCCTCAGGATGGCTGAATTATCCACTAGACAACTACAGAAATACTTTTGGAAAAATAAATTCCATCACTAAGGATCCTCAGTGACAGACTCAGTAGAACATCACCAAAGCAAAGAAACCAGCCCTCGGGCACCCACATGCCGTGCTGGGGAGCAGCCCTGCCTGCTCCTCCTCCCAGCCCAAACCTAGCCCTCGGACTATGCTTGCGCCCTCTTTCCACTGTAGGTTCTGTTTCAGTGAACATGGACTAAGCTCTGGACCAGTGATGGCAAAACTTTTAGAGCTTTCAGCGATACAAACAGCCCACTGTTCGGTGAGCAGTGTGAGCTTTTCAGAATGAGAATGTGGAGGGGCCGTGCTGGACATGCAACCTACCCCATCCACCTTTGCAACCTTATTTTATACAGGAGGAACCACAGGCTTCACAGTTAAGTAAAACTGTCCGAAGCACCCAGTAACCAGGGCAGCACAGGTTCAGGGCTTGAAACTCAGCCCTTCTGTCCTTCTTCCTCTGGCTCCTCTGGCCAAGAGGATGAAAAAAGGCCCCAAGGTCAGGTCCAAGGTGCTCTGGTAGCCTTGCCACCAGTAATAAAGAGATTCAAGCTGGTGAGAGTGGTTAAGCCCTAGTCCAGGAAGAAAACAAAGCCATCAAATTGAGCTAGCTAAAAATACTGGGGCTCCTGAGCCCTGCAGGGAAGACAACGACCTGGAATGTGGCGGGACAGGAACAACGGGCTCTATTTGCATGCTCACGGACTGTGCCCCCAGAGCACCCAAAATGAAGACAGGTTCACTTTCTCTGCAAAAGAAACAGACCCTCACACCACAGTCGCAGATATTGCAGTACAGGGAGAGGTTCAGGCCAGAAAACAGAAGACCACAGGCCTCCACCAGCTGTTACTGGCCCCCTGCAGGACCCTGACCAGGTCATTCCCATCTCCAGGCGTTTCCATCGGCAACTGAGCAAAACTGGCATCTGCCCTCTCACCCTTACAGGTGTGTGATCCAAAAATACTGTGAATGTTTACATTTTTTGAAAGTATTATAATAAAGGGCACACTGCCATTAATTCCTCTCAAAATACTCTCAATTTTATCATATTTATCTTGCCAGTCTTGCCCCTCCCTAGAACAGTCCTAGAAGTCTTTTTTTTTTTTTTTTTTTTTGAGACAGGGTTCACATTGTAGTTCAGGCTAGCCCTGAGCTCTTACTATGTAGCCCAGGCAAGCGTGGAACTCAGCAATCCTCCTGTCTCTGCCTCCTGAGTGCGGGGATTACAGGAATGAGCCACCACGCCTGGCACTGTGGTACTGATTGCTGTGGGCACGAGTCACCACACCCAGCATCCTACAGGGATCGATCTCAGGACCTTGCGCTTGTGAGGCAGGCGCCAGAACCACTGCACTAAATCTCCGGTCCCCTAGAAGTCTTCTTTCGTGGGTGTCATTAGCTGGGCTGCCATGGCTGCCTTGATGTCCTGAATCTATTCAACAGCTTTCATGGTTATTTTGATGAGAGGGAAGAGACAAGTTACAGGCTCCCAGATCTGGTAAACAAAGGGGATGAGGAAACAGAGGGGTGTTTTACAAGCCTGCCTTTCCTGTTGATGGCATATGGTATCATATTCACCCTATTTCTGATCATATTTCATAAAGTTACTCACAAAGGGGGCTTCCAGAATGCTTCAGAAAGAAACAAGAACCACGCATCTGTTGTTCAAAGTAAGAAATGGCATTTTAGGGAGGATGATTAACAATGTTTTACTGTAATCTTTTAAAATTTAAAAGATTTTTGATCACCCTATATATAAGAAGAACATGAGCTCCACAGCACTTTGGATTCCTGAGAACATAGACATGTCCAACACCCATGGTGGCACTTTGTCTATCTGGCCAGGAGACATGGACATGCGGATGGCTCAGGAGCTCTTCCACAGTTAGAGGCAGGAGGATGCCCAGACCTGAGACTGGTCATCCAGAACACCACTGTCACCAACATGGCTGCTCAAGGTGCCTATAAATGTGCCCTGGGTAAATTACAATAACACCACAATAAATAGGCAGATAGCAATACAGAGGTCATACCCCATTCAGCAGAAAAGGAAACAGAGGCCCAGAAAGAGTTTAATAGGCAGCAAACAGCACTGCTCAGGATCAAGAAATCCTAGACATCATGGATTCTGGCCTCCTACTTTTACCAAAGAGGAAACCGAGACCCAAGGGCCCCCAGGATCCCAGTGCATTAAACACAGAATACAGGGGTTGGAATGTAGCTTAAAGGCCAGCCTCTGGCCCGACATGTCAAGGTTCTAGGTTCCATCCCCCAGACTGTAAAATATATATATAGAAAATAAATAAAATTTAAAATACAAGGGGTGGAGATGTGGTTCAGTAGTCTACACCTTGCCTAGTATGGAGGCCCTGGGTTTGATCCCCAGAAGTTCCGCATTCCCGACAAAAAATGCAGGAGCACCTCTGTCCATAATTCTGAGCCATCAGATTCACTGTCTAGCAGAACACTGCCCAACAGGACACAAATAATAATTCTAAACTTCAGTGAAATTAATTTTAACTATGTATTTTATTTAGATCAGTATATGTAGAACATTACTTCAATATGTAATCTATAGTTAAAATGATTAATGAGTTTTTTCATATTCCTCTGGTCACATCAAGCTTTTGAAAACCTCTATGAATTTTATAGCCAATAACATATCCCACTGCAGACTTGGTCCTTTTTCTTTTTTTGGTACTTAGGATCTTTGCACTAAGCTACACTCCTAGCCCTTCTTTGATTCTCAAACAAGGTCTCACTAAGTTGGCAAGGCTAGATGTACACTTGTGAGCCTCTTGCTTCAGCCTCCCCGAATGCTGGGACTGTAGGCACATGCCACTGTGCCCAGCTAGATCTGGTCCATATCATGTGCTTCACAGCTCAACAGGAGGACCCTGGCATTTTCACACGCATTTCCCCAGTGGGAGCCCTGGATGACGGTTCCAGGGAGGCCAGTATGGCACTGAACATGCAACAGGGCAAGGGAGCATTTTTCCATGCCATTTTAGGTTGGTAACTGAGGCTGCTACCACAGAAGACTGATTAATACAGAAAAGCATGTTTTCCCTGACATGGAAGCTTCATAAGGAAATAAGGACCAAAGCAACAGATGAACTTATGTGTTTCCATGCCAGCTTTGTGAAGAATGGCCAGGCACGGAGAAGTTCCCCTGGACAAAGAAGGCACAATCCAATGGCAGTGAACTGGGGGGGACCCTATTCACACAGATTCCTCTTTTTTTTTTTTTTTTTTTTGAAACAGGTTCTCTCTTTGTAGTTCAGGCTGGCCCTGAGCTCACTATGTAGCCCAGGCAAGCCTGGAACTCAGCAATCCTCCTGCCTCTGCCTCCAGACTGCTGGAGTTACAGGGGTAAGCCACCACGCCTGGCACTGTGGTACGTGATACTGATTGCTGCTGGGCGTGAGTCACCATGCCCATATTGTTAAATGTGCTTACTGGGGATAGAACCAGGGACCTTGTGCTTGTTAGGCAGGCACCGGAACCACTGGATTCTGCTTTTAAAGAAGTTTCTTCAATGATAAGGATGCTCCTTTCCTTCAAAAAGAGGGTGGGGACATCTCTTGAAGGTCACAGTCTCAAAATTTGTTTCAGGTTAAGGTCAGAAATCCCTTTCCAAATCTTAGGACGTGCTTCAGGGAAGGCAAAGAAGGTAGGAGTGACCTTCCTGTTTCTGCTGCTTGTTCAAATGTCAAAGTAACACACTTAGGGGTAGGGCACCCTAAACCCTGCAAAAGTGAAGTGGTGTTTTGATGACTATGGTGGCCTGAGTCTCCAACTCTATCCCCTCCTCACCCGGACAGCATCCTGGAAGGGACCAGGATCCATGAAAGAAATAGGGTGAATAATTCTGCCGAAGGCCAACTCCATGTGCCAAGTAATCGATGAAATTCACATTTATTACAGCACAGCAGGCAGAAACCAGCAGCGGTCATCACAAGGATACTGGGAGATCTTTCCGGGTAAGGTTGCCTTCCCTAGGGGTCCTCTTTTAAATGCAAGCAAGGATGAGAAGAAAGGGGACAAACAAAGAAGACACAAGAAGAAATCTGAAAAACAGAATAAATCCCAACATCTCACTGAAAACAACTTTGTTAACCAATTTCCTTCCCAAGCAGATACAGTCAACGGGCGATGGGGGTGAGCAGGATGGGAAAACACAAGGGGGGAGGGCAAGGGGCCTCGGTGATCCTCAGCCCGTTCAGCCTGTCCGCCCCTGGACCTGCACTACGTGAGAGCTGCACGTGATATGATAGAAGGAACACGGCCGCTGAGCCAGGTCCTGCTGGCAGCGTTCCTGTCCCCACTGCGCACGCCTCTATCTCCTCACTGCTGAAATGATGACTTCCTCAAGGGGTTTGCAGGCAGAGGCTCCTGTAGGAACTCCATTCCGACACATATGCCCAAAGATATGAACACACATGTCCACGCAAAAAACTTGCACTCACACATTTCGAGGGCAGCACAGAAGGGGAAACAACCCAATTTTCTATCCACCAACTGACAATGGATAAACTAAACAGAGCATACAACAGGTGACAGAAGTACTGATACATGCTGTCTACAGGCTATCGCATGGATGAACCCTGGAAGCATCATGCTAAGGAAAACCAATTAGATACAAAAGGCCACATTTTATATAATTGCATTTATACAAAGTGTCCGGAAGAGGCACATCTGTTAAAAAAAAAGAGTAGATTAGCGGTTACCAGGACAAGGGGGAAGGAGGGAAGAGTAACTGTTAATAGGTGCAGGGTGATGACACTCTTAGAAGTAGTTGGGGACAGTGGCTGCACAATGTTGTGAATGTCTTAAGAAACTGAATCTGTACACTTAAAAACGGGAGTTTTCAGTTTGTGATAGCTAAATCTTGGAAACAACCCCAATGCCCATCAACTCTAGACTGGATAAAGAAGGTGTGGTTTTTCTCTAAAATGGAGTATTACTCTGCCATAAAGAATGATGAGATTGAATCATTTATACTCAAGTGGACATACTTCAGGATGTACTCATAAGTGAAATAAATAGGTCACAGATGTGTAAATATCATATCTTTTCTCTGGTATAGGAAACTGAAGTTATAAATGTTCTAGAATGCATGATTGATATTGTGAAATAGTAAATATTCAAAGGGAAATGGGGTTTAGGGGTAAATAATGAGAAAAAAACATTGATGGTTAAAAAAAGGAAATAATGCTCGTGTATAGGGGAGACAGTGGGTAGGGGAAGGGGAAAAATGAGAATTAAGTTGTGTCATATACTAGTACAAATTCTCAACATGGAGTATAATTGTGATGTGTGTATATATAATGTACCAATAAAATGAACCAATTAAAAAGAAAAAAAATGGAGCCGGAGATTTAGCTCAGTGGTTCCGGCGCCTGCCTTGCAAGCACAAGGTCCTGAGTTCGATCCCGGTAACCACATAGAATGCTGGGCGTGGTGACTCACGCCCACCAGCAATGAATACCACATACCACAGGGCCGGGCTTGGTGGCTCACGCCTGTAATCCCAGCACTCGTGAGGCGGAGGCAGGAGGATTGCTGAGTTCACGGCGGCTTGCCTGGGCTACATAGTGAGCTCAGAGCCAACCTGAACTACAAAGCGAGACCCTATCTGAAAAAAAAAAAAAAATGGAAGTTTTGTGTTATATGAGTTGTACCCCAATAAAAGTAAAGCAGGACCCTGACTATCAATCAGGCTTGAATGGCTGAACAATGGCTGCATTGGTTTCTGGCTCCTCCCTAAACCCATGGTATTCACCCAAAAGCAAGATCACAATCTCCCCCCCTTCACATGAGCTCTATGGGGTTAAACAAGTTAGAGCTCAGCAAAGTACCTGGCAGTCAGTGTGACAGGCACTACAGGTTGGCCTCTAAGAGTGTTACTCCTTCCAGTGATTAAACAAGAGCCCTGCTAAGAAAAAGGCAAGACAGGCAGCTGGGAGGCACAAGTGCTCCCCCCCCCCCCCCCGTGAAGTGTCCTGAGTGCCGCATCAGCTGCATGGACCTTGGATGAGTCTCGCATGGGATGAGCCTCGCATATTTCCTGCCAGCACAGGGACCTCTTGGCTTCCGTTTGCAAAAGGCAGGGCTGCAACCTCATGGCCCAGTCTTCCCAGCCACAGGGAACAGCCACCCTCTCCTTTTAAGGAATACAGTCTTCAGCTGCCATATTAAGTTTTCTCTGAACAGGGCCAGGCACATTTAGAGAACAGATAAGCCTGCCCTTCCCTGCCCAGGTGGAGCCACCCAGGAAGAGAAAGTATGCAGAAGCAAAAACACACGTGCCAGTGAGTCCCAGTGTGGCCACAAAGAACTGTCCCGAGTTTTCCTCTGCAGCCATGCCAGCCCTGCAGGGCTGTGCCCAAAGGTACAGCTGGGGCAGCCAATGGGGCTCGGGCTCACAGTGAGGTTCTCTACTTCACTCCCTGAGACTCCACCACAAGGGCAATTTGATAAGGTAAATTAGGAAGTGGGCTATGATATGAAAGGAAATGGCTGAGGGAGGAAACAGACTCTAAAAATGATCTATTACAAATGTGTCAAAATCCAACCATACCAAAGGCTGGATGGACAACAGCCACCATCTCACAGTGACTGTGATGTGGCATGGCCACCAAGAGTGGCAATTGGCAAAGTATAGTCAGTGTTGGGCACACAGGATTCCAGTGGAGCCTCACGATGGCTCAGAGTTGACAGAAATTAAGTGCCCAAGAGCTGTTTGAAAGAAAGTACACAGAGGCATTTTTAGTTGTTTTAAAAATTAGAAACCCAGGGCCGGAGGATTAGCTCAGTGGTTCCGGCGCCTGCCTCGCAAGCGCAAGGTCCTGAGTTCCATCCCTGATCCCCGGAAACCACATACAATGCTGGGCGTGGAGACTCATGCCCACCAGCAATCAATACCACATACCACAGTGCCGGGCGTAGTGGCTCACACCTGTAATCCCAGCACTTGGGAGGCAGAGGCAGGAGGATTGCTGAGTTCGAGGCTTGCCTGGACTATATAGTGAGCTCAGAGCCAGCCTGAACTACAAAGCGAGACCTTGTCTCAAAAAAAACAACAACAACAAATTAGAAACCCAAATGCTACAAAAAGTGCAGTATGGGGCTGGAGGGTTAGCTCAGTGGTTCCGGCGCCTGCCTCGCAAGCGCAAGGTCCTGAGTTCAATCCCCGGTAACCACATACAATGCTGGGTGTGGAGACTCATGCCCACCAGCAATCAATACCCCACACCACAATGCCAGGTGTGGTGGCTCACGCCTGTAATCCCAGCACTCGGGAGGCAGAGGCAGGAGGATTGCTGAATTAGAGGCTTGCCTGAACTACATAGTATGCTCAGAGCCAACCTGAACTACAAAGCAAGACCCTGTCTCAAAAAGGAAAAAAAAAAAAGTGCAGTATGCAGACAGTGTAAGAGCACTCAGCAGTTTAAATTAGAAAGAGTTACGTGAATCAACATTTTTTTAAGTCCCAAAAGTAACATGTTGAGCTAAAAAACTGCAGGCTGGCAGGGGATCCACACAGTACAGCATCAATTACAAAAATTTACATATCACTAGAATGCGTACACAAGGCACCATGTGGGTTAGTTAAATTATAGAAAATAAAAGTATATACTGTTTCCAGATACATTCATACGTAATAAAAATATAAATCATACGTGGAAAAGATAAACAACAAATTTGGGGCAGTTTCCCCAGAGGGAGAGGAGAACGGGACCATAGGCAGGTATGGAAGGAAACCTGGTGTTTGCACCTGTAACTGTAAAAGGGTTTAACTTCCCAAGGTGAGGAAGGGCTATATTCGAGTTCATTATTTTGCGTGCCTCCAGCATTTCATAATAAAAAATTAACAGTTTTTGATTTGTGGGTAGAGAGAATTAAAATACTATCCAAGTTCCAAGGTAAACCATTAAAAATCAACAAAGTTCCTTTTATCCTAAAGAAAACACAGAACAAAAGAAGTCCTCAAGGTCCCAGTCCTCACTTTCTTGCAACCTTGGAACAAGGGCTTAACTCCTCTGAATGGGCCTCTAGTCTCTGCTTCTAAATGAAGAATAATTATCTCTTCCCTCCGCTTTCAGTCTGCAGGCACACTGTGGGGGTGGGGGGGCACTTCCTGTCCTGATGTCTGGTTCTTGAGAAATCAAATGAAAGCACTTACACATTTCGGTGCTTCAAACATTTATAATGTAATCTTGCTCTCTCATAAATATATATAAAAAAGATATTAGCTGCTTATTTTAATATATATGGGGGAGTCCCCTGGAAAATATATATACATTTCAGCAGTTCACTATATTAATAAATGCCTGGAAGCTGATGGCTACCACTTTGAGCACTTCTTATAATAGTAGAGGCCAAAGGTAACTCGTATTAATCACATAATGTCTCAATAAATTTAGAATTAAATATTTGTGAAAGTTTTACTTTTCCTTATATATATGTTTTTTTTGGCTATATAAAATTGATTTCTGCCGGGCGTGGTGGCTCACGCCTGTAATCCCAGCACTTGGGAGGCAGAGACAGGAGGATTGCTGAGTTCGAGGCTTGCCTAGGCTACATAGTGAGCTCAGAGCTAGCCTGAACTACAAGTGAGACCCTATCTCAAAAATAAATAAATAAATAAATAAAAATAAAATAAAATTGATTTCTGATACAACACAAAAATATTTCAGGACGGTCACAGCTAAGTATTATGAAGAAAAAGCAAAACTACATTTTGGTTACTGTCCATTTAACTACCTTATATGTCTTATAATTATGGTATTTCTAAATATTTTTATCAGGATGTTATTTCCAGAAATAAAAACCCTATTTATAGGGCCAGAGATTTAGCTCAGCGGTTACACAGCACCTGCCTAGCAGCAAGAGCAAGGCCCTAGTTCGATCCCCAATAACCACATACAACAATACCAGGTATGGTGACTCATGCCCACCAGCGGTGAGTACCACACACCACAGTGCAGGTGTGGTGGCTCACACCTGTAATCCCAGCACTTGGCAGGCAGAGGCAGGAGAATTGCTGAATTTCAGGCTTGCCTCAGCTACACAGTGAGCTCAGGGCCAGCCTGAACTACAAAGCAAGACCCTGTCTCAAAAAAAACACCACCAACAACAAAAACCTATTTATAGTAAAAATTTTACCTATTTTTAAGATCAGATACAATGAAAATAACCCAGTATACATTAAGAGGCTTCCTAAGACCCCACAATATTGTGGTTTATTATTAGCCCAAAAGGCAGCAGGGACCCAGCCAGCTCTCCAAGTAATCCCACTTCCCAGATCAACACATCTGGAGCCTGGACTGAAGAGGCTCCTGAGCTGGTGGCCTCCCAGTCGCGGTCAGACCCCCTCTTCACCCCATGCTCATGGCAGTCTGTGTCTGAAAAAGGACTGGCACTCCATGAGAATAGCGACCACTCCTGCCTCCTTAATGGTGGTCACCCCAGCCTAGCATAGTACTCTGAACATAATGAAAGACTCAGACTTTTTTTTAAAGCTATGGCTGAGTTCCTACCACCAGATTTGATTCTAAGGGGCCTCACATCAGAGAGCCAGATGCCAAAAGTCTGGCCACCAGAAAGGTGTGCAGCTGCCTCCCTGTGTCCCACATCTCTCCTGGGGCCGCCTCTCCTGGTGTCTCCAGGGGCTAAGTCTATCAGGATTCCTGACTGTGCGCACATGTGCGTGTGTGCACACACACACGCGCATGCACACACATACACACACACACACACACAACAGTCCCAGTCACGCTTTGTCAGGCTTTGGGGGGAAACACTGCTCAGGCTTCCCCCAGAGAACAGCAGGAATGTGGGAGACACGCAGGCACCTCACCGCCAGTGGCTTACCCAGCTTCTTCCCTCACGACCTTCTCAGATTATACACCCAGATGAAGTGATGGGGCTCTCCTTCGGAGACACCCTAGGAACACCATGGTGGAAGGCACCCAGATCATGAAACGAAGATTCGCCCAGGAAGGTTGTCTGTACAATGTGAGACATTTTTTGTAACTCTAACTCTCACTCTCAAACAGTAAGGAACAGATTTTTTTTTTATTTTTTTATTTTTTTTGCTTTTTGGAGACAGGGTCTTGCTTTGTAGTTCAGGCTGGCCCTGAGCTCACTATGGTGCCCAGGCAAGCCGCCGCGAACTCAGCAATCCTCCCGTCTCTGCCTCCCGAGTGCTGGGATTACAGGCGTGAGCCACCACGCCCAGTATTATATGTGGTAACCAGGGATCGAACTCAGGTCCTTACGCTTGTGAGGCAGGCGCCAGAACCACTGAGCTAACCCTCCGGCCCCTGGAACAGATTTTTTTATGCTTGCTTCCCCCACACACACCCATACTGAGGATCAAACTCAGGGCCCATGTGCTTCCAAGGTAGGTGCAGTGCTCCTTGAGCTAAATCCCTGGCCCTTTTATGCTTGCTTTTTGCAGCTGCAATACCAGGTTGTGAAGAAGCAGACCCCGGGTCACCCTTTAATGGCTAGGCATAGTCTACCCCTTTGTTCCAAGCCCGGCACTCAAGGACTCCTGGGTTTGGACAGTGAACAAACCACACCTGTTTGTTCACCTCCTCCTGGGAGTGACTAGGGTTATGGTGATCCCGCCCAGGCAAAATCCACTGGCGTTTGCTCACCATTCTGACAAGCTTAGAGGAAAGGAAGTCTAGTCTTTCTAGAGAGGCCAAGTTCTGACCTTCTGGTCTACCTTCCTTTTCCAAACAAACAGCACACTGTGCAATGTCTCACCCTCCTCCAGGTCCAGGTCACTAATGGCTACACTGAGTGCAGGAAGCTGGTGGGATGAGAGGCACATTAAAAGTCACTTAGAGGTCAAAGGACTCAGCCTTGATGCTGCAGAACTAGCAGATGTCGGGCATTCTGATGAATGGAATCATTCACATGGAATCATTCACAAACACATGTGTGCTCCTTTCCTCCTAAAAGCATTAGAAGAGTGAAAGAAAAATACATGTTGTATGCTTTGCTCGGCCTAATGCTAGAAGACTCTTTTCAGAGTAACCACTGACGAATATTGTACAGGTACAGTCTAGAAAAATGGGACCCTGAGCAGAAAAGTCAGATTCTTGAACTGTTGAAAGACAGGCAGTGAGGTCAGAAATGATACATTTTCATGATCACTTCTATAATGTGAGCGACCCTGGAAAGGAACGATCCCACCTTTCCTCCTCCAACCTCCCTGCAAGAAAATGGGGGCAGGGGGGACAGGCCTGTCTGGAGCCCAGGAGGCTACTAGGGCTGGAGAGCTAAATCATCATGGCTGCTTACACTGGGTCCCCTTCAAGTGGCATCCAGGGCCCAGCCCCACAGGAAGAACAGCATTTAGTCTAGCACCCCCGCCAAGTTTCCCACAGTAAGAGGTGAGTGGGAGGGAAAGATGTCTAGTAAGTCCCAGGCCCCAGGACACCAGGTAGGTCCTCCAACCTCAGCTCAGCAATGGGTAACACCAACTAGGTCACCGGAGCAAGTGCCCACTAGGTGCTTATTCTTGGAGGCCTGGAAGATTTCCAGGGACCACACCTACACAACAGTGCCACTGAGGGGATGCCCTAGCCAGTATCCACACAACCTTCCCTCCCCCACAAAAAACAGCTTAAGTCCCCCATGCAGTGGAAGCAAGCATTTTGTTAAGAATCTCCTTGGCAATGTTATCTGGTGGACACTGTGGCCTCAGGACACTCCTCCAGCCTTTCCGGGACTAGAGGAGAGAGGACCACAACCTCAAAGTTACAGAGATTTAGTTAAGGATCATACAACAACAGGGGCCTAGAAGGTAGAAATTATGCACAGGCAGAAGTGAATTGGGCCACTCTCCATAAAACAAGCTGCTGGTGCCACACTATGCATGTCTGGTGTCTTGCTCAGCGGCAGTCCACACTCAGCCAAGGGAGGCCACCCCAGAGAGCAGAGCAGCAGACAACCCCACAGGTAGGTAGTTGGGGGCACGGATGCTGGAAGGACAGTTTATAAAGTCACGCAGACCTCCACACTGGAGACCTGCTGTTCTGAGCTCCACAGGACACAGGAGGGACCACAGTGGAGAGGGCATCGGGAACACACACCACTGGAGAAAACCTGTGAAATGCATGCGTAGACACACAGCCCCCACCTGGAGGTCAGGGGCCAGGGTTCCCAAGGGTGCACTAAGAGTTCCAGTTGGACAATCCTGGGCTCACGGTAGATTCCCAGGCCCATCTTCTAACCACCCCACTTCTGGTCCCCACCACGATCAGAGCAGTCCCCAGAGGCCTTTGGAGCAGCACCTCCCCTCAGCTGACATCCAGAAGGAGTCTCCTATGTCCTGGGGTCAGGGAGGCAGCAGCCCCACCCTGGATCTACCTCTAACTGGCTGGGTGACCTTGATGAGGTCACTGCCCTCAGCAGGCCTGTTTCCCACAGCGACAGATGAGACTTTTGGTGGACAAGACTATCCCGAGTTTGAGGGACAGAAGAGCCAGGCCTGTCACTTCTGCCTCCTACCTGTAGGCAGCACTGCCAGTCAGAACTTCAGAGTCAGATTAGTTTTGTCCATAAGTGCCAGCTACCCCGGCAATAACATCTCCACACCGAGACAGGTTGGGTAAGGAGCCTTGCCAGGGCCTGCACTGATAAAAATGAATATCTTACAATTTAGACTGTTTCTGAAAATATAATAGTAAAACTGGCAGAGGGGAGGGTGGCACCTCTCAGAGTGCCACAAGCATACCCGCCAAGGCCTCTATCTGACTCAACTGACTAGTCTTGCTAAGGCCCTGGGCTGCCTGGAAATTACAGTTTAGGAGGAATAAAAAATTCCATTCAGACGTGTGGTTCCAGACCTGAGGCCTATGAGCAAAGTTTCCGGTGGCCTCTGTGCCCCTCCCCGTTCCGGAAAGGCAGGCGGGTCTCTCAGTCTTCAGATTAATGTGCAGCTGCAACAGCTGGGAGTCTGGATGACAGCTTCTCCAAAGCACCCAACGTCCTCTGCTGGGAACCCCAAATATGGGATGCCTGGCCTCCAGCCAGAGGCCCCGCCAGCGGCCCGCTCACCTCCCCGGCGCATCTCCGCGGTGATCACACCTCCCTCCACCCACGCCGCTCGGACCCTTCCAAACCGGGCGCTCACACAGACCGTGGGTCTCCACCCAGTCCTGCCTGGGCGCCCCCCCCCCGACATCCACGGCCCATTTCAAGGACACTGCAGCAAGCAGCCCTGGCCGAGGGGTCTTCGGCCCGCCTTCTGGACACACACGGACGGCGACAAGGCCGGGAAGAATTCCGGTGAGAGGCCTGGTCCTGCGCTCCGCAGACCCACCAGATCGGATGCAGCCTGAGGCGGCGGGCGCGGGAGGATGGAGGCGGCTAGCGCGGATGCCGGGAGGCACGGCGGCGCGCGGGCGCGGCTCACCTTTTTGACTTGGTCATCCTTCAGCTCGGTGAAGTAATAGGCTAGGAGCTGTGCGGCGATCATCCTGGCGTTCCGGGGCGCGCGGCGGCGGGCGTGCGGCAGGTCAGTCCTCCGCACCCGGGGCTAGCAGTGGTCCTGCGGCTGCGGCTCGGCGACTCCTCCTCCTCCCCCGCGGCTCCTCCCCCTGCGCGTCCCCGGCCCCCGCGCTCCCGGCCTCGCGCGTGACCGCCACAGGCGGGCCCGCCTCCTCCGAGCCCATTGGCTGCTGCGCGCCTCCGCAGCGCCGGGTGGGGCGCTAGGCCGGGAAGGGATGGGGCCGCTCCCTCCCGCGCCGGAAAGGGGCCGGGCGACGCCGCGGCTTCCCCCGGCCGCAGCACCCCGCACGTCCCCCACGTAGGGAGCGGCGCTGGGCGGAGGCGCCCTCTGAGCGCGGATTGCGCGTACCGGCGCGGCCCCGGCAAGCAGGACCAGGGTCTGTGGAGGGCGTCGAGCGGGAGCCGGGCCGGAGGGCGGTCCCCTTCCCCGGAAATCGGAGGCGCCGACCCGGGGCTTGCCGAACGGGATGTGGGGAGCAAGCGGAAGCGGGAGCCGCGGGTCTCGCCGTCCCCACGCCGTGTCACGGTCCCCGCCTGCTCTTGTGGGTCAGGGTCCGATCGCGGCGCCCACTTGAGAGGGCATCACCCCACCCCACCCCACTCTTCGGCCCGCCCTTCCTACATCTTGGGCCGCCTGCTTTGTGTGGCAAACCCAGAGCTCCTGCCCCGGTCCCTGGCTCCTGGTAGATGCATGGCGCTGGGCGGGACGTGGGCCACAGGCCCTAGCCTGTCCTGCTACTCTGGGCCTTGGGCTTTAGGTACCAGGGCCCAGGTGATAAAATTCAGGTGCGGACTCAAACTCCCCCAGAGGTACTTGGGCGAAGAGAGTTAAGAGTACAGAACAGATGGTTATGCTATTACAAAGACAGCAGGCTTAGGATTCCTAAATGAATTGCTTTTGTGTGCCAGAGGCCACCAGGAGCTTTCCACAGAAAAAAGCTCACACGTGCAGAAGGGGCTGGTATTCTGATTCCAAAAGGAAGGGTATGACTGAGGGAGGGCTCAGCTTTGATGGGCCTTCCCTAGCCAGGAAGCTAGGTGTAGGTCCAAGATGTAGGGACAGAGGGCCCCATGGGTAGGGGACAGATGGAAGGCCTCACTGAGTTTTATTAAATTAATAGAAAATCCTTCTATGGCAGCTTCAGACCTCTCAGCTAGATTCAAGCAATTAGCAAGACAAAGACAAAGGAACCTGAGAAGGTCCCAGACAGCATGATCTTTACTTGAAAACTGCCTCTTCACTTCATCTTTAAACCTAAACTACCTTCCCTTATGGCCCCCACCCACAATCTTAACCTTCACCAAAGAGGGAAAAAGTCACTGCCGGAAGAAATCCAAGATTAGGGTGGAAGACAAACCAGGGAGCCAGTTAGATTTCAGGAGCCTACATGGGACAAGGGTCTCGATGAAACAAGCTACAGAGGACAAATCCATGTTTCCCTTCTAGTACTCGCTGCTCATCTACAGTACTGTCTGTCCACTGAGTCACTCCTATCCCTTTATTCTCCACCTTCAAATAAATTGTCTTATTTTAAACTCTTGCCTCTTTAGTTTTTTGTGGGTTTTTGTTGTTGTCTAGTACTGAGGATTGAACTCAAGACCTTGCCTTTTGAGGCGGGCAGCGTGCCATTGGACTAAATCCTCGGCCTTGCTTCTTCCTTCTTTACTGACACTGGGGTTTAGGACCACGCGGAGCTGCATGTTCCAGCAGAGCAATGGCTTGCTCTCACCTGGTGTGGGTAGCGAGGAGTGGTTACACCTCTCCCCAGACATTACACAAGACCTACTTGGGTCTGTGTGTCTCCAGGTTGGTGCACACCCTTGGGGCTCATCCTCCTACCTGAACACCCTGTGATGTCCTGAGATGGCACCCTGACCTCTACCCCCAGCCCTCCATGCTGAGCGCCCTCTGCAGGGGACTAGCAGCCCTCAGGAACCCCAGCATCAGACAGCTGCCATCAGACACGGAAGAGAAGGAGCTCACTGAGGCCATGGAGACCCAGGCCCGCCCTTCTGGCCTGCACAGAGAGCTCCCCAAGTCACTGTTCTATTTCATTGGGAGGATGGGGGTTCCAATACCCATATTCTCCCCTTGCTTGCTGTGAAAGTCTACAGATAACATACTTCCGTCTAATACACACAATAAATGAAGGAATTGTGACAGAATTGGCTGGAAATTGGTATGGGCTTCCCCTACACAGCCCCTCTGGGGGGGCTATGTGTTTTGTACTTGAATTCTTCCCAAGAGAGAGCTGCCCTCACATGCCCAAATTATTTAAGCTTTAAGCCCCACAAAATCTGCTTATGCCCTCAGATAATTATGAGCAGGGAACAGAGAGGTTTTCTGGACACAACAGACACGCGCCGCCCAACATGGCCATGAGTGGAATGGTTGAAAGCAAGATGGCTGCTCTGCACTGCCATTTGATGTGAGTCCACAGATGTGCTTCTGCCAGCTGCCAAGGCTGGGAGCACTGTGGATGGAGGACTCTGCTTGCTCGTTACCATCTCCCACCCTTGGCCTGGGGCTGGCACCACTTGCCAGGTAGAATGCGCCAAGGGCCAAGATCAGGAGCAGGCCCGCACTAGCACCATCACCCTCAGCCCCACAACTGAGCCAGAGTCAGGGAGAAGCTGACCCTGTGAAGGGTCAGGCTGCCCTAAGATATTCCCCACGCAGCCAGGAAGGTGACTCTGCTTCCTGTCCCCTGACCTCTGAGGGAGAAGCCAGTTCTCAAGGTGAACCAGCCCTCCCACCCACGCATGCAGCCGGGCCCCGAGGCCTCACAGTCAGTGTTGCCAAGACACATCTCTAGGCCCGACCCACTGCCACCTCCCAGCCCCCAGTCCTCCTCTCTCCAGGCCAGAAATATCTCAAGAGCCCTTCTAGCTGTCCCCTTCCGTTCCTGGCTTACTGCCATCCAAGTCATTCTGAGCTTCAGGCCACATTAATTCTGCTAAAAAGCATCCTAGTCACACCACACCTCTGCCCACAAGCCCTTCCTGGCCCTCTCCTTCCTAATGGAGCCGATTTAAACATCTTGGCCTGGTTACTATGGCCTTCGGTATGTAGCCTGACTCCGCTCTCCCACTTACATTGCCCTCCCTTCTCGCCGGCAAGGCCACTTCCCACTGCCCGACCCCACCACATCATTCCTAGATTCCCAGGCGCCTCTTTCCCTCCCTGCTGTCTGTATGCCCAGCTCGCCCGCAGTCCCCCCACAGCCTCATCTTCCCTCAGCTACTCACCACCCCTTCCCAGGTCTCAGCACCTCCACAGGTCACGCCCGGACTCTGCTCACAGTCCATCTGGGTCCAGACCAAGGCTCCTCTCTGCAGACTACGAGCCTGAGACGCAGCTGGTGGGCCATCTTGCCCCGTGTCAGGTTGTGGTCGAGGTGGGAACCAGGACTCAGACCCAGTTTTGATGCCCAGCCAGTGTTCTGTCCATCCTCCCCTGCCACCTCAGGCAGCCTGGGCCCCGGATAAGTAACACTGAGTCATGACAGCCTGTCTGATAAAGGAGACTTTTCTGGGGGGCTGGTCTTATCTGTCCGGATCACCCTGCTCCTGAGTCCAGGGCATAGGCAGTACCATACCTCCCTCAATCCAACCACTGATCGCCCATGTGTCTATTCGGCCTTTTTTGCTGATACAAAGCCCAACTTAAGCTCCTGATTACTCTCTAGACTAATGGGAAGACCTCAACCCAAGACGAGTCTTTAGCTCCTTCCCTCCCTCAGGTCCCCTTGCTGTGGCTCCCCCTGTACAATGTGGAGGGAGGGTCGGACGGTACCAGCTGCCCACCATGAAGCACACCTGCCCCCAAGACAGCGGAGGCTGCATTCAAAGAATGTCTCTGCGATTCCCCTCTGACCCCGTGGCACTGGAATGTGACTCCGGAAATGATCGCTGACAGATCGAAGCCTTACCCGAGGACCCAGGCACACATTTGCTATAATAATCATGTTTGCACAATACTAACAGTTGACAGAGTGGGTTCTCATTTATCGCTTCATTTCTTCTGATAACAGCCTGGTGAAGTCAGAAGGGCAAATAGCATTATCTGCACTAAATTAGGCATTGAAGTGTGGAGGTTATAAGGTCTCCACAGACAGCAAAGGGGCCCGCACGGCCCCGCGGGGACTGCCACATGCAGCACATCCTGCAATGTCTTGACCCAGCCTGTGAGTTGGACGGTGGGTTTTAACCTGACTTCATAAGGGTCACCTGTAGAGCTTTCTCAAATGAATCCCAAGACCATGCAGAGGCCAGAGACTATGACCGAAGTGACCTGGGTGCCGTCCAAGCATCACTTTTCAAATTCCCAGGTAAGACTCAGGTACTTTGAGAAATGAGAATCGCACGGGCACATCTGCAACACACTCCTAAATGCACCAGTCTGTAATGCTGTTAGCATCCTCTCTCAGAAAGCCGAACTTTCCTCTAGAACCTCAGCTCTGCAAATCCAAAGCACAGTGGGGTGAAAGTCTGCCTCAGCTTTGGCATCAGAGCTCTACAGACAGTCCGTTCCCTGCACGAGAAGGCTGGTGACTAGGCGCGCGCACACACACACACACACACACACACACACACACACACACACACACACACACACACCATGCACCTGGAGTGCAAGAGTCGTGAAACCACAGCCTGTTTTCTCCCTTCTTTTCATTTGCCCGAAGTTCTCCAACTCACAACAGGCAATCAACTGGCCACTACCAAACTAAACCCTGGCCTAGAGTACCCTTTTCTGCCCAGCTGATATTTGTGGACAAACACTTAAAAATGAGGAAATTTCACTTTAAAACCCAGATTTCTGGCTTCTACCTTCTAGCCACACCAGGCCCACACAGCTGATCTCACAGCCACACTCAGTGGGAGCTGAGCAGACACTGCCCCCTTCAGACAGAGCTAGGCCTCCAGCCAGCCCAGCCCACCCCCACCCCCACTTCACTAAATTACATGGCCAAGCGACCGAACTCCACGAACAGTTCACTGTCTGGCTCCTAACCATTGAAATGTACAGGCAAAAGGCCTGGGTGGCGAGAACCAGAGCTAGGATAAACCAAGAGAGGCGAGTAGAGTGCAGGGTTTGAATTTTTCAATTGGGTTTGTGCCCTGGTCTCTGGCTTCCTCCAAGTACCAGCCCTTGTAGGTGCTCAGTGATAGAAAGCTGCCGGGCATGCAGAAGGGCTTGGGTAGACCCCCCAGCACCACAAACCTGCACTTTGCTTTACCCTCACCTGCTCACATGGCACAGAGAGGCCCTGATCCAGACACACCCGGCTCAGCTTCTGTCCCAAGAAGGCTTCTGCTCCCCTGGGAGATGGCAGGGCTGAGGAAGCCCAGTCCCAGCCTGTCTTTTCTGGGCATCCCAGCCTCATTCTGTCGCCACAGCAGGCTATGGCCTGGAGAAGGAAGGGTTAATGAGGGTGCCTTATCTCAGGCCTGCCCTTTCCCGGAAAGAAACCCATATCTTATTGGGCCAAGGCAATCTCAAGTCACCCTTGCTGGGTACCCTGGGTTTCCTGGGACAGCTATCCCTGGTACCCACATAACTGCCCCTGGAGGACCTGCAAATGTCGTCCATCCTCTCTTTAGAAATGGCATGGAAATATATTGCAAGTGTGGATACCCACACCTAGGCTCCCAGCCATGAGAGTTCATAAGCCAACAAAGTCTACAAGCAAACAAAAATTAGGAACTGACTATGTCTTTGATTAAGAAAGATTTTTTTAAAGTTATAATTTCCATCTCCCATCCCAAAATTTCCTAAAGGAAAAGGTGTTTTAACCGAGAGAAGTAAAAATAGCTCACTTTCAAAAGTGAGTAATTAGCTCTAAGATAATAAGTGTTAGTGCTTAGGTAGAACTTACTATATGCCAGGTATTGTTCTAAGTTCTTTGCTTAAGCTGGGGGTATAGCTCAGTAACAGGACTGTGTGCTCAGCACCTACAAGATAGTACATGTTTACTCCCCAGCACCAAAAAATAAAATAGAAAACTGAGTCACAGAGAAGTTAAGTGACTTCCCCAAGGTCACATGGCTGCTGGGTAGACGCTCTGGGCCTGGAGCCAAAGCAGCCTTGGCTCCAGGCCACCCTGCTGTTCTCTAGTGGTGAAATATTTATTGCCCCATATTGTTTTTATTTCTCTTATTTCACTCTGGTCCAGTGAAACCTCGGTCACAGATGGGTCCAAGGACCGGCACTTGGGAGCCCGGCCCCCACGGAACAGAGGCACGGTTTATGTAGATTCCTGAGTTTGCCGGCCTCTTCCTGCGCGCTTCTCTGCAGCTGGTCTCAGTGTGCCCTTCCCAAAGAAGCCCTCTTGTCAGTGGCTTTGGCCTCCACCTCCCTCCAGAGCTGCTGATCCCTTCTCGGAGCTGCCTCTGAGCATCAGGACCTCTCTGACCCACAGCCCCTGAAACTCTCTCACCACGGTCATGTTTCTCTACTTAAACTTACTCTTTTTTTTCTCAATTCCCCACCTTGTCCTCTACTCACTTGGCAAATATTTGCAAAGTGTCCCATCTGCCCTGCCCTTCCCTAGCTGCTAGAAATGTGGCAGTGGATGAGACAGAACTCACCAGTGGAGACAGAAGGACAGAAAGCAGATCCCTAATTAAATATACATTAGGCCAGGCGCTAGGAGGAGAAGCAGCCAATGTGGCTGCCACAGACACTATATCCCACAGTCTCCATCTCTCCCTTGAACTAATGAATGCTCTGACTTTTAGCTGAATTCAGCCTTCCCCATAAAGAATACATTTCCAGCCTCCCGCTATGGCTGACTGAGTTCTGGGCAGAGATCATCGTGAGGTGCCAGGGGTGCCAGGTAGAAGCCTGCCCTTGAAATTCAGCTGCTGTGCACCTTTCCTCCAGAGCTCTGGCTTCCTCCTCCCTGCGGGCAGAAGTACATGGTGGGGCTGAAGAGCCAGCAACTCCCTTGGCTCAGGAGATAAACTTGGGAGTGGCAGTCACACAGTAAAACAGAAGGGGACGCGTGCTTCTCACCAAAGTGCCTTATGTCTGCCCCCCACTAACTCCAGATTTCTAAAACTGACATAAAAATTATATTCCAATGGACTTGCTCCATTACTGCCAGCCAGATTAATCCTATAAGATACACTGTTTGAAGGCATATAGGGTGGGGATATCATTTTAGATAGGCTAGGCAGTGAAAGCCACTCTGAGGATGTGATACTTGAGTGAAACTGCAATAAAATGAGGAAGGTGCCAGGCCAGTGTCTGGGGAGAGCGTGTCCTGGACAGATCATCTCCTTGTCTCCCCGGACGGAAACCTGAGCACCATCCCTCAGCTCCTTCCGTTCCACGGGCCAGATCTGATCAGCAACACATCCTGTCCATCCACACCTCAGAGTGTCTTCACACCAAACAAGACAAATCAGACGTACACACTTAGGTGCTTGGGATTGAACCCAGGACCTTGACACTGAGCTACATTCCCAGCCCCTTTTATAATTTTTTATTTAGAGACATGGTACATTACTAAGTCACCCAGGCTGGGGTAGAACTTGTTTTTTTTGTTTTTTGTTTTTTTTGAGACAGGGTCTCGCTTTGTAGTTCAGGCTGGCCCTGAGCTCACTATGTAGCCCAGGCAAGCCTCAAACTCAGCAATCCTCCTGGCTCTGCCTCCCGAGTGCTGGGATTACAGGTGTGAGCCACCACACCCGGCACTTAGAATTTGTGATCCTCCTGCCTCAGCCTCCCAGAGTGATGACATATAAATCTGTGCCATCGTGCCCATCTTCTACAAACTTTTTTTTTTCTTTTCTAAGACTGAGTCTCACTTTGTAGTTCAGGCTGGCCTGAACTCACTATGCAGCCCAACCCATGAAACTAGCCTTGAGCTCATAGCAATCCTCCTGCCTCTGGCTCCTGAGTGCTGGGATTACAGGTGTCTGCCTGACAAGCACAACGTCCTGAGTTTGATCCCTGGCACCACATGTCACGATGCCGGGTCGGGAGGCAGAGGGAGGAGGGTTGCTGTGAGTTCAAAGCTAGCCTGGGTTAAATAGTAAGTTCAAGGCCAGCCTGAACTACAAAGTGAGACCCTGTCTCAAAAATAAATAAATAAATAAATAAATAAATAATATGTGTATTTAACTACCAATGTATGTCATTGTATTCATACATCATTTTATAAAACACACCTAACATGAAAACAAGTGAGGTAGATCAAAAGATAAAGTAATACAATAATTTTGAGATTCTTTGGCTGTTTCTAGTGAAATTAAACAAATTATCTTACTGTATAACTCATCAATTTCACTCCTGGGTATTTAGAAAAGTGAAATATTTTTAAAACTCATCTATGTTGTAGTACATATTTGAATTTTATATCTTGGCCAAATAATATTACATTGGGTAGTTATACCATGATTTATTTACTCTACAAGGATTTGTGCACATGTTCATAGCACCTTTATTACTAATACTAGAAACAAACTAAATGCTCATGAGCAGGTGGAGTAGATAAACAGGTATATATAAATAAATACAATGGAGTATTTCTCAGCTATAAAAAATGCTTTCTTGGAGAATAAAAGTTTATGTTCGAGATATAATTCACATATCACATAATTCACCATTTTTGTTTTGTTCTGTTTTGTTTTTTAGGGCCTCACCTATGTTACCTAGGCTGATTTTTGACACAGTTACAGAGTTGTAAAATCACTACTCCAGCCAGGTGTGGTGCCTGTAATCCCAGCACTTAGGGGTCTGAGGCTGGAGGATCACTGCAAGTTCAAGCCCAAAGTGAGCTACATAGTGAGCTGAGGGCAAGCCTGGAACACATAACAGGATGTGTCTTGAGCCAGAGATTTAGCTCAGTGGTTCTGGCCACACCACAATGCCAGGCATGGTGGCTCACGCCTGTAATCCCAGCACTCGGGAGGCAGAGGCAGGAGGATTGCTGAGTTTGAGGCTTGCCTGGGCTACTTAGTGAGCTCAGAGTCAGCCTGAACTACAAAGCAAGACTCTGTCTCAAAAAAAAAAAAAATAGATTGCCTTAAAAAAATAAGTAACCACTCACAGTCAATTTCCAAACTCTTCATTCCTGCAGAAGAACCCATTAGCTATTGCTTCACAAATTTCTGTACTGCCCAGTCCTAGATAAACACTAATCCTATTTCTTTCCCTAGAGATTTCTCTATTCTGAACATTTTGTACAGATGGAATTATATAGCATGTGATCTTTTGTCATACTGGCTTCTTTTTCTTAGCACAATACTTTTAAGGTTTATCTGTGCCATAGTATGTATTTGAATGTAATTCTTTCCTATTGCCAAATAATAGTCCATTATGTGAATATATAATAATCGTTCATCAGCAGATATTGGGTTTTTTCCCACTTGGAGGGGGTTCTTTTGGTGTTATATTGTTTTCTAGGGCTACTATGACAAAATACCACGGACCTGGTGGCTTAAAACAGCAGAAACTTATACTGCCACAGTTCTGGAGGCTAGAAGCCCAAGACCAAGGCATGTGAGCTGGTTTGGTCCCCTCCTCTCCTCTCGGTCTGCAGGTGATGGCTGTCTCCCTCACATGGTCCTTCCTCTGCAGGTCCTTGACCCTGGTATACTTTTGTCCAGAACTCCTCTTTGATGAGCAAACTAGTCAAATAAGATTTGAGCCCAACTGAAGACATCATTTCCACTTAACTACCTCAGTAAGAAATTTCTGTTTAAATACAATTACATTCTTAGGTTCTAAGGGTTAAGATTTCAACATATGAAAGGAGGGAAAGACACAATTCACCCATAATAGGTTAAAAAAGAATAAGAAGACATTGCCAAACCAAGGTGACAAAGATTTACACCTATGTTTTCCTCTAAAAATGTCAAAATTTTAGCTCTACAGTTAAGTTTTTATTCCCCGCACCCCTTTAAACACATTGTCTCAATAAGCAATTTAGGCTGGCCTTGAACTCACTATGTAGACCAGATTGGATTTGAATTCATGACAGTCCTTCTACCTCAGCCCCTCAAGTGTGCGATCACAGGTGTGTGCCACTGCACCTGGATTTAACCCATTTCTAATACTTCTTTGCATATGAGCTGAAGTAGTGGTTCAAGCTCATTATTTTGCATGTGGATATTCATTTTTCCCAGCACATTTGTTGAAAAGACTATTCTCTCTACCACCATTGAATTGATTTCATATGGTTATCAAAAAATCAATCACAACCCGATGTGGTGGCTCACACCTATAATCCCAGCACTCAGGAGACAGAGGCAGGAGGATTGCTGAGTTCAAGGCTTGCCTGGGCTACATAGTGAGCTCAGAGCCAGCCTGAACTACAAAGCAAGACCCTGTCTCAAAAAAAAAAATCAGTCACAAATGTAAAGTTTATTTCTAGACTTTCAGTGCTAGTCCATTGATCTGTGCTACCCTGTATCAGTAACACACTGTCTTAATTACTGTAACCTCTCATAAATTTCAAAATCAGGAAGTGTGAATTCATGACTTTCTTCTTATTCAAGATTGTTTCAGCTATTCAAAATGCCTTTGCATGTGAATTTTAGGAGGAGTTTGACAATTTCTGAAAAGAAGCCAACTGGGCTTTTGATAGGAACTGAACTGAACCTGTAGATCAATTTGGAGACCACTGTATCTTAACAATATGAAGTCTTCCAATCCATGAACATGGAATGCCTTTCTGTTTATTTAGGTCTTTCTTTTCTTTCATTAATACCTTATAGTTCTCAAAATAAGAGCTTCTCATTTCTTTTGTTAAGTATTTTATTTATTTGTTTGGTTGGTTGGTTGGTGCTATTATAAATCGAATCATTTTCTTCATTTCATTTCAAGGCTATTTATTGCAGCCTATGAGGTATAATTTTTTTTAGTATATGCACTGCCGAAGCGAGCACAAGGTATAATTTTTTTGGAGGAACCAGGGATCAACCCAGGAGCCTACAGTTGCTAGGCAGGCAGTAGCATCACTGAGCTATACCCTGGCCCTGTGATTGATTTTTATATATTGCTTTTGTGTCCTGCAACCTTGCTGAACTTGATTATTAATTCAGGGAGGAGTTTTCATATATATACTGGGATTTCTCTATATAGAATATCATATAGAAATGAATCTCTTGAGGTAGCAATATTTATTAAAGTAGGTGCAAGGAAGTCCGTGTGATACATGAGGTTCAAGAACAAGGAGGGTGGCATGTAGGTTGGCAGCAGAGTGTGTGCTTAGTGTATATAAGGCCCTGGAGTGAATCTCCAGCCCTCCCCCCAAAAAAATCAGAAAAACTAATCTTTAGAGATAGAAGTCCGAACAATGATAGCTCTGGGACTGATGATGGATAGGGAGGTATTGAAAAGGAGTATCAAGTGATTTGAGGAGTGAAGAACTGCTTTATAATGGTTAAATAATACATACGTGTGTTAGAATATATTAAACAGACATTCAGGATGCATTTTTCTAGAAAATTATAACGTGTGTGTTTATTTTCTAGAAAATTATAACTTTAATAAGAAAACAAAGAGATGAAAATGAAATAAGCTATTTAAAAATATGATAGCCTAATAGTGTCATTAATTCATTCTCTCAAGGCACTCTATACCTATAGGAGTTAACCCAAAATTAACAACATGGTATATAAAGTCGGAGTCTTTGAAGAAATCCAAGCCATTGGTTAATCTTGGGAAGATCAGTCAAGTTAAAGCCAGAGAGCATGATGTGTAAGACCACTTCAACCCACCAGTTCTTAAACTCTGCTGCCTCATAATACACTTAAGATGGCGCTGGGAACAAAGAAGGACTCTGTTGTGAGATGCCTGGTAGAGAGTGACACAAGTCACCTGAATGGCTCACTAGCCAAGGTTACCAATATTGATTTTGCTTTTAAAAACCTGTAATTACAAAATTATAATACTTTCTTCATGCTCCTAAGTGAGTCATCTTGCCTGCCCTCCTCAGGAGGTCTCTCCACACTCAAGCCTGCTGTTTGCTCTCTGGCGTCTCGGGTGCTCAAGGCTCCCTCATGCTCATGCTCTTGCCCCAGTCAGATGAAGACCATTCAACCACATGACTTCTCCTGGGGCCTGGCCCGCCTGCTCTGCACAGCGGAAAAGACAGAGGAGAAGGGCCCTTCTTTGTCCACTGTCAGGCTCCCCCAGTCACCATGCCGTACAGCTCCAAGGCAAAAAGGCCTGTCTAGCTCTACACTTCACATTTTGTTTCTAAGAAAGGGCTAAGGGCCAGGTATGATTGTGCAAACCCATAACCCAACACTCAGGAGCTTGAGGCAGGAGGATCACCATGAGCTCAAGCCATAGTAAGTTCAAGGCCAGTCTGAATTACATATCGAGGCCCTCTCTCAAGAAAGGAGGGAGGGCTAAGAAGGGGCCCTGGGACAAAACCCCTCAGAGACCACTTGGCATGTGGAGGAGGTCTGAGCCCAGGAAGGAACAGGTTGGAGGTGAATGCTGCTCCCTACCCAGTTCCTTGGCTGTTTCAAACCACTATCAGATTTCCCCAAAAGAATCATCTTGATGCATTATCTACCACAGAAAATGTCACAGAAAGAAATGAAAATACATCAACTTCTTACCTTATTTTCAGTAAGCAGGGGTTGTATTTTTGGTTCAACTTTTACACCCTTAAAGAAAAAGAGAACAAGATAAAGTATGACAAAGATACCTTAGCAACCTGCCTTCACAACATATTGATCCTAATAACTAACTGGTCACACTTAAAAGGCAAAAGCAATGACAGGTAGCCTTGGAATACCTAAGCAAATTCTAACGTGATTAATGGTTTTCTGGGTGAAATGTAACGCAGCTCAGAAATGTCCAACTCACAAATTTATTCATGTAAACACTTAACAGAGGCTTACAAATGTCCTGGGCACTGTTCTAGGCATCAGAGATTCAAAGATAAAAGTCTGACCCTGCCCTCCACTCTCCCCAAGAGACGTGACTCAGAGATTGCCCCACGACCCGGCTGATAAATAACAGCAATGTGACAAAAGCGAAGGCTTAAAAAGTGCTTGTGTCTGAGGTTTGTCTTCTCTTGATGTGCTTGGGTCCTTTCAGCCACCCCTATATGAATGAGCCCCTAGTTTGTCTAACCCAATGCTCCTCAAACAATTCCATTAAGGAAGAGGGGAAGGAGCCCTTCCAAACTCTTGCCACAAGCCCAATATCACCTTAATTCCAAAACTGGACAAGGACACAGCAAAAAAAGAAAATCATAGCCCAATATCCTTGATTAATATGCAAGTCCATAGTAAAATACTAGCAAACTGAATTTGAAGCACGTTAAAGATAATAAGCCATAAACTGGTTTCATTCCAGAATGCAAGGTTGGGTCAACATATACAAGTCTGGTGGCTATGGTGGCACACACCTGTAATCCTGATACTTGGGAGGCTGAGGCAGGAAGATCACTGCAAGTTTGAAGACGGCTTAGGGTACACAGTCAGTTCAAGGTCACCCTGAACTAGGTAGCAAAACCAACATACACAAATCCATAATGTACTATACCACATAAATACAATCAATGATAAAATCACATGATCATCTCTGACGCAGAAAAAGCCTCTCACAAAATTCAAAATCCCTTCATATAAAAGCTCTTAATGAAACTAAGGTTGAAGGATCATTTTTCTCCTTGCAGTAAAGGCTGTAAATGACAAACCAACATTATTCTGAATGGGCACAAACTGAAAGCATTTCCTCTCAAATCAGAAACAAGGCAGGATGTTCACTCTCATCACACCTATTTAATATAGTTCTGAAATATTAGCTAGAGCAATTGTGCAAGAGGAAAAAAACCCATACATATACAACCAGGGAAGGAAGAAGTTACATTATCCTTGTTTGCAGAAGATAAGATCGTCTACTAAAAGCCTTTAGAGCTGATACATGAATTCAGCAAAGTAGCAGGATATAAAGTCAACACTAATAACTAATAACTTCATTATACACCAGTAATAGACTATCTGAGAAAAAAATCAGGGAAACAATTCCATTCACAACAGCTCTTAAAAAAGACCTAGGGATCAATCTAACCAAGGAGGTGAGAGACCTTAACAATGAAAATTTTAGAACACTGAAGAAAGAAACTGAAGAAGGTGAAAAGATGGAAAGACTTCCTGTGTTTATGGATTAATACTGTCAAAGCAATCTGTAGATTCAATGTAATGGCCAACAAAATTCCAATGACATTCTTCACAGAAATTTTTAAAAATTCTATAATTCATATGGGAATACAAAATACTCTGAATAATGAAGCAATCCTAAGCAAGGAAGGTGGGGGAGCGAGGCGAGAGGTGTCACAACACCCAATTTCAAAATATACCACAAAGCCAAAATAACAAAAACATGGGACTATACAAAAATAGATTTGTAGATCAATGGACCAGATAGGAGATCTAGAAACAACCCCCCTATTTTTGAACAAGGGAACCAAAAATAAATATTGGAGAAAATAAAGCTTCTTAAACAGCTGGTACTGCAAAAACTGGATATCCCCCATATAAGATTGTAAATAGATCTCTCTCTGACCCTGTACAAAATTAATTCAAAATTGATCAGAGACCTAGGTACATCAAATTGAGAAGTTTCTGCACAACAAAGGAAATAACTAACAGAGTGAAGGTACAACCTACGGAATGCAATAGCATCTTTGTCAGCTTCTCCTCCAGCAGAAGATTGGTATCTAGAATATATAAAGAATGCCAAAAAAATCAAATAGTTCAATCAATAAATGAGCAAATGAAACCTTTCTCTCTCTCTTTCTCAATAGGGTCCCACTAGATGGTTTGGTCAGGCCTTCAATTCACTTGTATCTGAGTCTGGCCTTGAATTCATAGAGATCCTCCTGCCTCAGTCTCCTGAGTGCTGGGATTACAAGAAGTGCCACCATGCACAGCCCGGATATATATTTCTCAAAGGAAAAAATGAAAATGATTACTAAAGTATAAAAATCATGCAACATCTTTAGCCATTAGAGAAATGTAAATCAAAATTGCATCAAGGTTTCATCTCACCTGTCTTATTTAATTTTCTCATTGCTGAGACAAAATACTGGACACCCAAAGTTAAAGGAGGAAAAGTGTATTTCAGTTCATAGAGTATCAAGATTTCAATCCATAATTGGCTTTGAAACAGGGTTACATATAGCAGAGGAGCATCACAGAGGCGAAACAGTTCATGGTGGGTGGAAGACAGCAAACTGCCAAGTGCAGTGACAAGCAGCAGCCCTCTTTCTGTACCTTTTGTCCAGCCAGGCTCCCACCCATAGATCAGGCAATGCTCAGACCCTGGATGGGCAGCCTTGATCTTAGCCTCACTCCATGAGTCAAGCCCAGCATCACATCCTCAATCCCAGCATCCCACACCCTACATCCAACCACTTCTGAAAAGCCTACTTGTGACCACATGAGGCTTCAGGAGGACATGTGGACCCAAGCCATAACATCACCCTAGTCAGGATAGCTAGCATCAAGGGTACAATAGAACAGGTACAGGGACAGATTCTAGGGTTTGGGCAGCAGCTTTCTACACAGTTGGAGGGAAAGAAAATTGGTATAGCCTCTATGGAAATCAATATGAAGGCTCCTGAAAAAACTAAAATACAGCTACCATTTGATGCACCTAGAGTCACTCCTTGGTGTACACCCAGAGCAATTGAAGTCACATTTATTGTGGCACAGCTCACAATAGCCAAGATACAGTGTAGGCAGCCACTAACAGATGAATGGATAAGGAAAATGTGATCTATAAACCGTAGGAACAAGTTTTGTCACAGGAAAAGGAATGGATGGATCTGAAGATCATGTTGAGCAAACTAAGCCAGGTTCAGAAAGATAAGTATGTCATATTCTCCCTAATACGTGGGATCTAAAAATGATGGCAAGGGAATAGAATGGGGAGAAAGGAGAAAGAAACCATTATTAGACAAAGAAAGGGATAAGGAGGAAGAGAGTAAAGGCAGGCAATGGGGGGTAGATATGATCAAAATGTGTTATATGCATTAAAGTCCAAAAAAATGAACCTAGGGTGACCACAGCTCAGGGGCAATGCGGTAAAATGATCAAAGTGTGTTACATACATGCACAACTCTGCCCAAATGAACACCATTAATTTGCATAAGCAAATTTTTTAAAGTGTGGGGGTAAAGCTCCATGACAGTCTCAGGTTAGACCTTCAGATATGAGTGGGGGCCTGCATGCAGCCAGCAGGCCTGCTCTGGAGCCTGTCGAGGCCCAGCCAGGACAGTCCATCCATGGCAGAATAGCAGATGGACCCACGCCAGGCCCAGCCTCCACCTCCCCCGTGAGTGGCAAGGCAGCCTCTGCCCACCCGAGTCCTGGGCCGCATGCAGCATCAGGCTTTCTGAGAGAGTCCAGATTCAAGTGTCTTGGTCCTGCATGCAGGCTGCACGCAGAGGTCTCTCACAGCTCTGGCTCTCCATCTGCAGACTTCCCCGAAGTTGTCTCTGCAGCAGCAGAGGAAGACAGATGGGTGGGGGAAGGAGAGACTTTAAAAAGCGAGACCCAAGTCGGCCCTTGATCTGCACAGCAACCTGCAAAGTGTGCTCTGCCTTAGTGCTGGGGCCCAGAGAGCACTGCCATAGTAACCAGTGATAGGTGAGGAGGGACAGAGCCCTGAGTGACGTGCCTGGGGAGTGGGGATTCCCCCATTTTGCCCGAAAGGAGACCGAGTTGGGGGTGGGAGGGCAGTGTGGCTGCCACACAGAGCAGCCAGCCAGCCGCCTGGTATGCGTCTGCCCTAGAATACAAGGCAGTCTCTTCAGCACCTCTTGCACCGCCTTGCTTAGAGTGCTTGCTTTTCGTGAGCTGAGAAACCAAAGCCTCTTCTACACAGGCCCCAAATTAAAGAGGCTCCACAGAAATTATAGTTCCAGGGAAGGAAGAAAATTATGAAGGGCAACTCTCAGGACCAGAACTGTCCAGACAAGCTCTCTACACACTCGAGGCCCATGCCCATAGGCCTTACAGCTGGATACCAGAGGAGTGCAGCTCTCTAGTGGAAGAGCTTCGTGGAAACAGGCCTGGGAAAGAGCTCAGTGGCACAGCCCTTGCTTGTCATGTGCCAAGGTGTCTGGGTTCCACCCCCAGTACTGAGAAAAAATTAAAAAAAAAAAAGCACCTGTAAAAATGACTGTCTGGGCCAGGTGTAATCCCAACACTCGGGAGGCAGAGGCAGGAGGACTGCTGAGTTCGAGGTTTGCCTGGGCTACACAGTGAGCTCAGGACCAGCCTGAACTACAAAGTGAGGCCCTGCCTAAAAAAAAAAAAAAAAAATTACCATCTGGCCCTTTCAATAGACAAGGGGCACAAGAGAAAGAAACTGAATAGACCACTGCTTGGCCCCTCTTTAGACGAAGAGTGGGAATTTAATATCCAGAATATAATATTTCTAAGGTTAAAACATCTATCCCCAGGAAGATATGGTTGGAATAGCACACTTCGCCTGCAGCTGTATATTTGCTGTACAGGAAACAGGAAGACCATGATCTTGGTGACTTCTGAGGGACCTGAGTTCATGTCCTGGATCTGCCAATATCTGAGCAGCTGTGTAAAATCAGCTAAGTGATTGATTTAAGCCTGTTTCCCCATCTGTAAAATGGGACTGGGCCTCTGTGAACATTCAAGAAGGCCATGTGGGATGAGCCTGCATGGAGGAATGGGCTCCAGAACTTTCCTGCAGATACCAAAATCTACAAATGCTCAAGGCCCTTCTATATTATGGTGTGATCTTTGCTGATAACCTGCACAGATCCTCCTATAGATTTTGAATCACTCTAGGTCTCTTATAACCTATAACCCAAGGGAATCCTATACAAATAGTTGATACATGGTGCTGTCCACGGAATAAAGTCAAGGAAGAAGTCTGTATGTGTTTGGTGCAAATATACATTTTTTTCTGCATAGTTTTGACTATATCCGTGGCTGAGGAACCCAAGAATACAGAAGGCTGACTGCGGTTGGTTGTTAAGTTCCGCAGTAGTGGCAAAGATCACGAGTTTTCAGAGGCACAGGGCACTAACAAATGGCACTTATCCTGGGCCACTTGAGGAGTCAAGCTCATTTTCAACACCCAGATTTGCACCTTGTATCTTAGACCCCAGAGCCCATGCTCCTCTTTCTGGGCCCCAAGGACCACGCTGAGCCCCTCAGTTTGACACAACTCCAGACCAGTGCCTGAGCTGCTGGCTGCCACAGGCATCTGTGATCCTGCTGCTGTGTGCCACTTCTCCCTGCCTGGCACTCTCAGTGGCATTCAGCCTGGGTCTCGCACGGGAAGGGGACAGTGGGAGCCGTGAGAAGCGGTAGTGACATCACAAGCAAAACTCGTGATGTGGAAATGCTCCTCCTTTCCTAGAGCAGACAAAATTTGTTTCCTCTCAGGAAGAGGGAAAAGCAGGCAGCCTGGGGGCCAGTGGCCACAGGGAGTCTCCATACTTATGTATTTGGTGACCTCCATCTTCCCACCTCGAGGAACCGAAAGGCAGCCTTACCTACTGTAAAGGAGAGGGGGTGGAGAGTTTCCGCTTGGGCCTTAGACAGGGGGAGGAGCTCGGTCCCCTCAAAGCCCAGGCGGGAGCGAGACAATGAGGGAAGGAGGGAGGGAAGGAGGGAAAGAACACGTCCGAGCTGGCTTCCCAAAACCCTTCTCAGAGGTGACAAGCAGGGACATTTTAAGCCACTCTGCTAGACTGAGGGGAAGCTGGTGGTCCCTGGGTGCCTGGACCTCACCTCCTCCACTTTTGGGGGCTGACAGAGTCCAGTGTGTCTCCCCATGGCTGACCAGGGTACGTCTGCACAGAGGCCACTGCACGCTGCAGCCCCAAAGGAGTTCTGGTCCCCAGAGAGCCCGTGCAGGCTCTGGGTTTGTCTTTGGTTTGATCCTGGGGTCGAACCCCACTGCACAAGTTCCCAGCCTGGGAAAGGAAGCAAGTGTAGTCCTGGCTACGGGGTCCTGGCCATGTGCGGCCGACATCCTACTCAAAGGAGCCCAGACTCACAAGAACAGTTTCCCTGTGACCACGTTCCCAGGTCTGTTCAACACCCAGGGAGAAGCAGAGCCCTCGGGGACCAGCTTCTCCTTCCACGTGCCCAGGGCCAGTGGGCCAGAGGCCCCTCGGGCCCGACTTCACACGTACCTGTTGGGATCAACCGTGGACTCACCACAGTCCTGGGGCGGGCGCTGTGTGTGAGGGTGAGACCTGAACCTAAACTGGGTGGGTGTCAGGGCCAGATCCGGGGACTCCAGCCTGGCCACCCCAGGGCCTGCGACCCTCCGCGCAGGGAGCTCACCGTTTCCCTCTGGCAGATCTGCCCCATGGCGGCAGGGTCCTCTCCTGTTCCCTTCTGCTCTCAGCAGCAGGGTCTCTGACACCTGGACGAGGCCAAGTTCGAAGGAAGCAGAGGTCCAGCGGCCACAGGGAGTCTCCCTGGCTTGATTCCCAAGGGCCATGAAATACAAAAATACAGAGTCAGGTCAGAATCTCAGCACCCCCATTCCTGCCCTCACCCTAAAACCGGCGGACCTAAGTGTCCATCAGCAGGTACATGGAAGGAGCAAACATGGTGCCCCTGGAATATTATTCATCCAAACAAAGGAAATCCTGCCATTTGCAATAGGACAAACCACGCTAGAGGATATTGTGCCAAGTGAAAGAAGCTGAGTACGGAAAGACAGATGCCATCCCCTTCACATATGAATGGAATTTTTATAAATTGAACTCACAGAAGCAGAGAGTAAAACTGTTTCCCAGGGTCTTGGGCCTGGGGGCTGGGGATGTAGTCAGAAGGGACAGATTTAGTTACAAGGCAAAAAAGTTCTGGGGAATCTAAAGAAGTATGGCAACTCATTAACAGTACTGCATTGTCTGTTTGAAATTTTCTAAGAGGCTAGATGTAGACGTTTTCACAACACACACACACAGGAATAATAACTAATGGTGGCATATGCCTGGTCATTCCAGCACTCTGGGAGGCTGAGGCAAGAGGATCACAATTTCATCCCAAGCCTGAGCAACTTAGTGAAATGATGCCTCAACAAAAACCAACATCCAAAACACAGTCTGGAAATGTCACTCAGCATAAAGCCCTTGGTTCAATCACCACTATGGCGGAAATGAAAAAAAAAAGTATGGCAGTTGTGTGTGTGTGTGACTTGACTGTAACAATCATTTCACAATGTACCTGCACCTGTACATCAAATCATCACATTGTAGAATAGATTAGAAGATCCAGAAACAATGCCAGATACACTAAGCCACCTCATCTTTGACAAAGGAGCCAAACATCCTCAATGGAGGAAAGACAGCCTCTTTAACGAATGGTGCTGGGAAAACTGGGCTTTAACCTGCCAAAGACTGAAGCTAGATCCATCTCTTTTACCATGTACTAAACTAAAATCAAAGTGGATGAGAGACCTAAATATTAAAACAGAGACACTAAACCTGCTGCAAAACAGGTTAGGTGAAACTCTTGGAGACACTGGCTTAGTGAAAGACTTTATGAACAAAACCTCAAGAACTATCAGAAGAAATCAACAAATGGTATATCTTTCTATTAAAAAGCTTCTGCACGGCAAAGGAAACCATCAGCAGAGCCAAAAGGCAACCAACAATATGGGAAAAAAATATTTAAATATAATTCCTCAGACAAAGGGCTACTATCTAGAAATATAAAGAGCTTAAACAAGAGAGTCCCCCCAAATTTAAAGACCCAGTTCAAAAATGTGCATCTGAAATGAACAGACACTTTTCAGAGGAAGAAGTAAAAGCAGCTAAGAAGTACATGAAGAAATGATTAACATCACTGGTCATTCGAGAGATGCAGAGGAAAAACAACGCTGAGATTTCATCTCACTCCACAAAGAATGGCTGCTACCTCGAAATTAGCCAGCAACAAATGCTGGCGAGGTTGTGGAGAAAAAGGAACTTTTCCACTGCTGGTGGGAATGTAGACTAACACAACCACTATGGAGATCAGTGTGGAGATTCCTCAAAAAACTAGAATCAGAGGTTCCATTTGACCCTGTTATTCCCCTCCTGAGGATATATACAAAAGAATTACAAGATTCCTATCACAGAGACATATATGCACCCATGTTTATAGCAGCTCAGTTTGAAATAGCTAAATCTTGGAAACAACCCAAATGCCCATGAACTCTAGGCTGCATAAAGAAGATGTGGTTATTTATAAAATGGAGTATTACTCTGCCATAAAGAATGATGAGACTGAATCATTTATACTCAAATGGACATACCTTCAAGACACACTCATAAGTGAAACAAATAGGTCACAGATGTGCAAATGCCATGTATTTTCTCTGATATGAGAAACAAGTTATAAATGTGTTCTAGATTGCATGATTGATATTGTGAAATAGTAAATATTCAAAGGGTAATAGGGTTTAGGAGTAAATAATGAAGAAAAAATTAATGTTAAAAAAGGAAATAATACTTGTGTATATAGGAGTGGGGATGAGATAGGGTGGGTAGGGGAGGGGGGAAAATGAGAGTTAAGTTGTGTCATATACTGGTACAAATTCTCAATGTGGAGTGTAATTGTGGTATGTATATATAATGTAACAATAAAATGTACCAATTATGCCAGGCGTGGTGGCTCACGCCTGTAATCCCAGCACTCGGGAGGCAGAGACAGGAGGATTGCTGAGTTCGAGGCTTGCCTAGGCTACATAGTGAGCTCAGAGCCAGCCTGAACTACAAAGCAAGACCCTGTCTCAAAAAAAAAAAAGTACCAATTAAAAAATTATCACATTGTACGCTTTATATGTATAGAACATTGATTTGTCAGTTATACAGGAGTGAAGCAGGGAATTCCTATTCACTGAGTGTGAGATATTCTAAATCAACATTTATGGTAACTTTGTTAAATCTCTAATACACCCTAAAGAGCTTGTAGATGTTAAGTGATTTCTCTGACAAAGCACAGGTGCAGAAAATCCAAGAATCTCTTCCATTGAGGGCCTTTTCCCTCCAGACGGGGAAGCAAGAGACTAGGCTTTTTGCTATTGGCCTGATGCCAGGTTTGGTGGCATAGAGCAGTGATCCCAGCACACGGGAGGCTGAGACAGGAGAATTCCCATGAGTCGGAGGCCAGCCTGAGCTACATAGAGAGTTTAAGGGTGGCCTGAATTACAGAGCGAGACCCTATCTTATGAATGAACGCCTGGTGCTGGCAACCAGGCACCAAACCTCAAAGGCCCTGGCACTGGGAAATTCTGCTGAGATCTCGATGGAACACCTGGTACCCCAAACATCCCCAATCTTTTCAGCCTGGCCCAAAGGCACAAGGGAAATTTGTGCACTTTTTGTTATTATTTGCTTACATCAACAAAATTTTATTTAAAATTTAGATTTAACCCCTTCATCCCAAAGACTTCTGCAAGAGGGAAGACACATAATTTGGCATGTGTATACTCTTCCAGGCACCTGCAAATATTAGTAATTTTGGTGTTTGCTTTTTACTGGCCTTCACCCTGTTAGGGGGTGAGCCCAGAGGGTGCAGAGACTACGTGTGTTTGTAGCAAATGTGTAGCACAGAGTAGGTGTTGAAGGCAGCTCTGAGTTCAAATGCAATTGCTGGGGCCAGCTTGCTTGGTTTGAAGCCACATTTGGTAACTTAATGACTTGATCCCCAGAATGCTTCTTAACCTAAGTGTTTTGTTTAGTGGGGGCTGCTTTGGGGGTTAGGTTGTTTTGTTTGCTTTGGTTTTATGAGACAGGGTCTTGATATATAGTTCAGGCTGGCTTTGAATTTGTAGAGATAGTCCTACCTCAGCCTCCTACCAAACCCAGCTTTAACCTATTTCCCTACTATAAAATGGGAATGATAAAGAAATAAGAGAAGTAACAGGGGGCTTTGTACATAAATAGGGCACTTGGAATAAAATGCTTGGTACTTAGTGTGCACTCAGTGTACACTAGTTAACTATTACTATTATCGGTTGGCTAACAATTTTGCCCAAAAACACTTGTGAAAGCAGAAAGGGCTTCACATGAAAGGCTTCTAATTGGAGGCACAGCCTTTCCAGGCATACCTCAAAGCAATGGTTCGTCAGAGAAAGCACAGTAATTTGTTACGGAGAAGGAAGATGACATCAGAACTTTCACTTATGAGTTTTAAAATTACACCCTAGAACTTTTTAGGTTATTATTTATAATATACACCTTACTTTAGTATATCACTAAGTGTAGATCACTTTTTTAAATTGAGATCTAGCTCACACATGAAAAGATTCACCTTTTAAAGCGTATTCCTGGGTGGTTTTCATACATTCCCAAAATGTGCCGCCATCGTAGCTGTCTCACCCTAGAAAACTTTCACGGCCCATGAACCCCTTTCCCTCAACACTCGGGCCCTGGCTGAGCTCCTCTGCCCAGCAGCCATGAATGCACATTCTCTATATTTGCCTGTTCCCACATCGCACCTAGCCGGACTCATAAATGTGTATGAACCAACCGAACTAGACGTGTGAAGTGAGGTGCACTTCTGAGAAGCCACCGATCAGCATGGGGCCCACGGGGCCACAGTGCAGAGAGCTGGGGCACTGACGGGGCTAATGAAATCCCGGTAGTATCTGGCCCAGCCCAAAGCGGAACGTGACCTAAATAGAAAGCACATGCTTCTCCATGTACGATTTGACTTTGTAAAGAGATGACATCCTGGTTATGCTGGAGAAGCTTACCGGCCTCCTCTGGCTCCTTCCTGGTGCATGGGCAGCTTCCCGGGTCTGGACCCTCTGAGCACCTTCCAGAGAACCAGTGTCCCCTTCCCAGGGGTTTTGATTTCCTGAAAACCCTGGGCTCTGTTACTCTGCCGACTTCCATTACCCTGGAGATGGCAGTGGGGGAGCGGAAGGAACCGGGGAGCCCCAAGGTCCTGACAAGGTCACCCGAAGCGGAGTGGCTTTTGCCAGGAGACTGCACACCCTGCGTGGGGGTTCTCTGGCCACCATGGGGCAGCGTGTCCAGTGGCTCCACACTGAGCACACCCTCCCTACTGCGGTTGGCAGTGCCCTGTGAGCAACTCCGGCAGCTCTCTCTCTCTCTGTGACACTCAGAAGGGCCCCTTCCTCCCCCTGCAGGATCTGAAGCTTTTGTATAAACCCATTGTTGCCTTTCCAAAAATCTCTGGCACAATTACGAGAAATTTAAAATTAGATGCTTTATGTGTTAAATCATTTGACTAAATTTAGGGATCCTGATGACTCAAATTTTTGTTTAGGTTTGGTTTGGTTTGGTTTGGTTTTTGAGACAGGGTCTTGCTAGGTAGTTCAGGTGGGCTTTGAATTCAGTAAACTGTCCCAAATTTGTGAGAATGCTCATGTCTCAGCCTCCCGAGTGCTGGGATTACAGGTGTGTATCACCACACCTGTTCTCAGCATTTTAATAACAGAAAAATCAACAATTTGTTTGCCTTTTGCTTCCTAGTTTGGCTTCCTTTGTATTGGATTAGCTTGTTTCAGAGAAAATGTAATAACCACTCAATGATCTGCCTGCTGAGGCCTTATACTCACTTGGAGGTGAGTATAGACAGTGTATATGGGGTGCTTACTATGCGTCAGGCCTTCCTTCACAAGAACACCTAGTCAGAGCTCCTAACTACAGATGAGGAAACCAAGACATAAAGAGCCCCAGGTAACTTCCCGAGGTCAGCAAGGCTGAGATTCAAAATCAGGCTGCTCAGCTACCATAGAGCTAGCCACTGGGCTACACAGCCCTTCAGCCGCACAGCAGAAACTGAGGTTAATAGAGTCAGGCCACTGTGAAGCATTGCACAATCTGTTGAGGGTGACAAATACCAGCATACCATCTCCCTTTAAAAACATTATATTAGAAGGGGCTGGAGATTTAGCTCAGTGGTTCCGTGCCTACCTCGCAAGCAAGCGCAAGGTCCTGAGTTTGATCCCCGGTAACCACATACAGTGCTGGGCGTGGTGACTCACACCCACCAGCAATCAATACCACATACCACGGTGCGGGTCGTGGTGACTCACACCTGTAATTCCAGCACTCAGGAGGCAGACAGGAGGATGGCTGGAGGCTTGCCTGGGGTACATAGTGAGCTCAGGGCCAGCATGAACTACAAAGTGAGACCCTGTCTCAAAAAATAAATAAATTTTTAAAAAATAAAAACATTAGGGCCAGAGGGTTGGCTCAGTGGTTCCGGCGCCTGCCTCGCAAGCGCAAGGTCCTGAGTTAATCCCCGGTAACCACATAGAATGCTGGGCGTGGAGACACGCCCACCAACAATCAACACCTCATACCACAGTGCCGGACTTGGTGGCTCACGCCTGTAATCCCAGCACTCGGGAGGCAGGGACAGGAGGATTGCTGAGTTCGCAGCGGCTTGCCTGGGCACCATAGCGAGCTCAGGGCCAGCCTGAACTACAAAGCGAGACCTTGTCTCAAAAAGCAAAAAAAATAAAAATAAAAATAAAAACATTATACTAAAAATAAAAGCCTAATCAATCCCTGATACCGCACACACACACACACACACACAATCACAACCCTGGGATAGTGTGAGCCACTTTATGGGCCTCATCAGTAAAATATATGGGTTTAAATATTAAATACTAGCACAGCATGGTACGGTGGTGCACACTTGTAATCCAGCACTGGAAAGGTATAGGCAGGAGATCCCCACAAGTTCAAGGACAGCCTGGGATACACAGTGAGTTCAAGGTCAGCCTGGACTACTTAGTGAGCCCCTGTCTCAATAAATACATACTGACATATACCCTTTCATACCCTGAGGCTTGAATATCTCTGTATTTCTCTTATTGCCCAAGGATAGAAAGCTACAGAATGCAAAGGCCAGGCGGGTCTCCCTGTAGGGAAAGATAGGCCTCCAAAGGCCAGGCCTCCTGCCCATTTGAGATGGGACGAATTGAGTCACCTCTGTCAGCTCTTCACTTGGGTACTGTCATTGTTCCAAAAGGACAACATGCCATCCTTGCAGCAAACTCTAGGTTTCAGCCCGCAGTACATAAGGGTGGGCGCCGGGGATCTTTTCAGAAACGGCGCTCTTTGCGACAGCTCTTCAGCTGGTTAGATGGGTCCTGAGAACAGAAAAAGACAACAGATGCACTTGTCATGAAAGCAAAAGTCCCCGCGGCCTTGGGTGGTTGTCACTGGGGGCAGGTAGAAGCGGTGTCCATGAAGAGGCAGTGAGGATGAGGGTGGTGACAACAGTGGCCTGGGCCTGTGTGCCTGGGCCCCGTGTGCGCTGAGTGCTGTGCTAAGGGTGTCGTGTGTGTCCCTTCCTGGAAACTTCCTAACAACACCAGGAAGCAGAAATCACATTACAGACATAAAGGAGAAGTATAGGATTCGAATTCTGGGGTTTTTTAGTTTTGTGAGAGTGGCTCTTGCTTTGTAGTTCAGGCTGGCCCCTAGCTCACTATGTAGCCCAGGCAAGCCTCAAACTCACAGCAATCCTCCTGCCTCTGCCTCCAGAGTGCTGAGATTACAGGCATGACCCACCACGCCTGGCACTGTGTTGTGTGGTATTGATTGCTGATGGGCATGAGTCACCACGCCTGGTGTTGTATGTGGTTACCGGGGATCAAACTGGGGACCTTGCACTTGCCAGGCAGGCGCCAGAACCACTGAGCTAAATCCCTGGCCCTCAAATTCTGTTTTCTTTATCCCTGGAGTCAACTCTGTGTGGATGCTGGAGCTAAGAATAAGAGCCAGGCCGGGCGTGGTGGCTCACGCTTGTAATCCCAGCACTCAGGAGGCAGAGGCAGGAGGATTGCTGAGTTCGAGGCTTGCCTGGGCTCCACAGTGAGCTCAGGGCGGAATAGACAAGGCGACTTCCAGATGGTACTGGCAGCACCAGTTGTCCCGGAAAGCCCAACGTGTAACGAATGTTCCCCGTCACCTCCTCCTCCTTGCCTTCCCTTCTTCTGTTCATGACTGACAAACGCTTTGTTCTTTTATTCTCTTTCATTGTGCTCAACCTGGGGGTGACTTCCCACCATTTCCAGTCCAGCCAAACCACCTCATTTATATGTATGTTTTTTCTTTTTTTTTTTTTAACATACTAAGGGCTGAACCCAGGGCCCCACACACACCAGCAAGTGCTCTCCCACTGATTTACACGCCCAGTCTTCTTTCCTTTTACTTTGTGACAGAGTCTTACTAAAGACTGGCCTTGAACTTGTGACCCTGGTCAGGTTGGCCTTGAACTTGTGATACTCCTGCCTCAGTCCCCCAAGTGGCAGGACAACAAGCATACCCCATTGTACCTGGCTTTCCCCAGTCCTCATAAATCTCGTTCTCAAAGTGTTCAGAAATTTGGAAGGAAAGAGAGGATAATTCAAAAATTACATGACCTATAGTAGCAAACTGCAAGCTACGGTAGCTTTCGTTAAGGTGGCAGCGGGGTGTCAGGACAGCTAAGCCCAGAAGGCTTCCTGGAGGCAGTGACTGGAGCTAGGACACAGAGGTCTGGTTCAGAAGGCCCCTGAGGAGTTAACTGTGAGTGGGCTGGGTTGGTCTCCCTCCACCAGAGCAGGGGTCGCACGGAGCATTCCCAGCCCCTGTGCCAACAGCAGCAGCGAGGAACTTGCTTGGAAATCCATGGTCTCGGGCCTCCCTCGGCCTACTGAAGACTCTGGGGACAGAACTAACAGCATATGCTGCAACAAAGCTTCCTGGCATTTCTGCAGCGTGCTTAAATTCTGTTGTTTTGTTTTTGTTTTTTAGGGGGAAGATGTTCATTTGTGGTACTGGAGTCAGAGTCACTCTACCACTGAGCTACATCCCCAGCCCTTTTTATTCCTTTTATTGTGAGACAAGATTAAATTGCCCAGACTGGCCTCAAACTTGCAGTCCTCCTGCCTCAGCCTCCCCTGTGGCTGGGATTAAAAACACTCCACCACACCAAGCACGCTAAAATCTGAAAGCCTTGCTCTAGATGCCTACAGTCGAGTGGATTCACATGTTAAGAGTATCATCAATCCTGGTTCTCTCACGTTCACCTCATGGAAGAGGAATTTGCAAATGAGATTCTGCAGCTGGGGCGGGAGGAGGGAGCAGGGCGAAAAAGTCAAGGAGTTTAGCAATTCAGAGGTTAAGGGCCAGGGGATGAGGCTGCAGGTGGTAAACTGAGACTGGGAAGAACCTAGCACAGCATATCCCTCCTTCCCTCTCTCAGTCCCTGCTATAAAACCTGCTGCTATAAAACCACAAATGGGCAACTTACAGACAACAGAACATGGTGCCCCCAGTTCAAATCACTGGCTCAGTCTCCAGACAGAGCACCCTCGCTTGACCTCACTTGGTGGAAGAGGCAAATGAGCTTGCTGAGGTCTCTTGGATGAAGGTACTATGGGCTCGGCACTCACCACCTCATCGCTGGCTCAGGACCAGTTTCAGTGTATGAACTCGGTTCTCTGTATTCTTTCCAGTAAACCTTCCTGTCCTTCCTGTGACTATAAAAGGATGAAGACATTTCAGTGGTTCTTAGCAAAGGCACAATCATATCGGCCAACCGAAGCGTAAGAGAAGACCTCAGGCTCTTCGTAAAGCAAGGATGAAAGTGATAGATGCTTCTGATTTCTCGTGGACATAAAGTTGGCTTGGGAAACCAGTCCTCGCTCTGGGGACTGTGAAGTCACAAGGACCGATTCCTAACTCAGACCCACTCCTCCGGTGTCCCCCCAGCAGTAGGACCTCTCCAGGGAAGGTTGGTTTAGCTTCTTCACTCATGAGTTGGCTGGTTAGGAAGAAGTTTGGGAACAGCGTACTTAAACTGTCATTTCTTTTCATCGTTATGAACGATCGTACAACCCAAGATCTCCTTGGTCTCTGGAGAAACAGGCTTCTTGTGTCATCTGGAGTTTCCTCATCAGTCCACCCATTTATATGCTCACTCTTGTATTCACTTAACCCTTCTGCGCCTCCTGCATCCCCTGCCCAGCTCTACCCACAATGGGTCACTGCCTGAGTCCTTCTCCAAAGCAACACAGTAAAGTCACCCTGGACAAGTCCTCCCGCAAAGGTTTGCAGACAAAAGAGCCAACTGAGAGAAAGCAAGAGGCAGCAGGGAGCAAGACAGGAGCACAAATTCTCCTTCAGGTCGGCACTGCACACTGTTGCTGCGTCCCTTGTGATAGAAGGAAGGGTGAAGACATTCACCTCACGTCGAGAGAGCCTGGCTGAAGTCCAGGAGCACAGCCCTGCTCTCGGCCTGGCCACCCAAACCCCCAGCAGCCTCGAAGCCTGTGACAGCTTCTGGAGACGCCACCATCTGGAAATGACACCAGCCTTCAAGTGATGATATGGCATCAGCCAAAACAAAACATAAAAAAAAAAAACTTACTATGAAATGGGCTCTGTCACTTCTGGCATAGAGATGGTCTTTGGAGAGTCACAGCAAAACTCACTCCTCCAAGGCTGTGATCTCAGCTTCCCGACACGCTTGATAATGCCGGACAAAACACGGCCACATGCTCCCAGGCTGGCTCCTCGCCCAGCCCCGGAGAGCGAGCTCATCTGCCCCCCACCTCATCACAACCCGAGCCAAATCTCTGATTCATTTTTACCAAAAAGAGAAAATACAAGTAGGTTCCATCCAACCACCACAGTCCATTGAAGTCAAGCCCCTTCACACAGGAAGCAAAAGTCTTCCTAATCTCAAGCCAAAAAATGCCAGCGATGCACTTCCCACAAGCTCCGGGCCGGACGGAGGCCGAGTGCCAGGGCTGTCACACAAAGTCCCAGCTGACCTGTAATTCAATTCTCTTTTGTGCAGAACCCCAGACTCCGTCCAGCAGTTCAGAGGGAGCTTCCACCCCAGAGCCGTCCACCCTCGTCTGCATTCCCCGACCTCACATGCGGACTCAGAAAGCAGGGCAGACGGGCAGACGGGCAGCCAGGCCAGACACTGACCACGCAGCTCTATGATGGGAGGGGTGCTGATGCGACCCAGTGGGTGCTCTGTTCTGTGTGCCAGGCCCTGTAGGGAAAGGGCATGGGGGAGGGTACGAGGAGGGGCCACAGCAGAACTACAAAGCCTCCAAACGCTTCGTGGACCAGACACAGATTGAACACACACATGCCCAAGGAAAGCAGGCCAGGCGGCCTCAGCATGAGCAGCAGATACTTTATAACAAGCTATTCAGGTGTTGGATGTGCGGCGGCTGCAAGGAGGTGGGTCCAGCCTGTCCTTGGCCACCTCACCCTTAGATCCACCGTCAGTTTTGTGCCCAGCCCTGTCCCTTTTTCCTCCCCTATTTACTATAAAAGAAATTCTTTTTATTAGTACTGGGGTATCTGGTAAATAGCATTCTATTTGACCATACACAGAGCTATAAAAATGCAAAAGATGACATGCTTATAATGGTTACCCACAATCTTTTTTTTTTTTTTTTGAGACAGGATCTCGCTTTGTAGTTCAGGCTGGCCCTGAGCTCTCACTATGTAGCCCAGGCAAGACTTGAACTCAGCAATCCTCCTGCCTCTGCCTCCCCAGTGCTGGGATGACAGGCATGAGCCACCATGCCCGGCACTGTGGTATGTGGTATTGATTGCTGGTGGGCGTGAGTCACCAAGATCGAACTCAGGACCTTGCGCTTGCGAGGCAGGCGCTGGAACCACTGAGCTAAATCTCTGGCCCCTACCCACAATCTTTTCATAAGTTAAAAATCTTAATGATAAAGTTTACTATCAGGCAAAACTAATAACATGTAGAGTAAAATTGCATTTTCATTAATACCACTGATAATGAAAACAACATGGGGATATAACTCAGTGGCACTGTGACTGCCTGGCAAATGCAAGGTGCTGAGTTCGATCTCCAGTACCAGAAAAAACAAAGAAAGAAATAAAACAGCATGTCCCTGAGTATTGATTGCATCATATAAAATGACTGTCTTTGTAGGTGAAAACGGTGCAGGTTACAGAGGAACAATTTGCATTCTGCTTCTGGCCTGGGAGCGTAGCTGCATGGCCGGGGGCCTTGCTTATCAAGAGCAAGGTCCTGGGTTCAATCCTCAGCACCACAGAGAAGTAAACAAATGCTGCTTCTGCTGCTCCTGCGCTGGTGACAAGAAAACCTGAGACACTAGAGCAGGTGGCAGTGGAGGAAAATCAAGAGTGAGCTTTGCTGGGCCAGAGGGTTAGCTCAGTGGTTCTGGCACCTGCCTCGCAAGTGCAAGGTCCTGAGTTCAGTCCCCGGTAACCACATACAATGCTGGGCGTGGAGACTCACGCCCACCAGCCATCAATACCACATACCACAGTGCCAGGCGTGGTGGCTCACGCCTGTAATCCCAGCACTCGGGAGGCAGAGACAGGAGGACTGCTGAGTTCGTGGCGGCTTGCCTGGGCACCATAGTAAGCTCAGGGCCAGCCTGAACTACAAAACTAGACCCTGTCTCCAAAAAAAAAAAAAAAAGAGTGAGCTTTGCTGAGGGGAGAGCTAAGAAGGCAGGGCAAGCTAAACAGAGCAGGCACCACCCCCAACCCGGGCCAATGGGACAGTCCCATGAGACATCTCCTCCCAGTCTGCTTTCTCCTCACAAAGTGAAGGCCAGCCCCGCAGGCCCTCCCTAGAGAGGCTTGTGGCCAACAGGAACGTCACTAGAGAATCTAGGGCACCCAGGACCTTCCACCCTCCCGTCTGCTTCTTGTTAAACTCTTCAGAAAGACTGAAAACCAAGATGGCCCTGACCCAGGACATGTTCCAAGATGGAGCAGGAGGACCTTGCATGCAAGAGGCTCCCGGGGCAAACTCACCTCGAAGCTGAGGAGAAAACTATCTGAAAAGAATGTCAACAAACAGGATGACATAGACTAGGGGAAGGAGAAATACTAGGTCAGGCAGGTGAAGAATGTAAAATAGGGAAGACATACTTTTAATAAATAAGGAAGGATATACATGAAACAAGGTGAAGTAAGAAGGAACTAGAAATATTACATATGTAATATACCATAAAAGGTAGTTGAAAAACAATAGAAATTTAGGGAAAGGTTTTACTGTTTTTTTTTTTTATTTTGTTGTTTTGAGACAGAGTCTCACTTCATAGTTCAGGCTGGCCCTAAGCTCACTATGTAGCCCAGGTAACCCTCGAACTCAGCAACCCTCCTGCCTCTGCCTCCCGATTGCTGGGGTTACAGGTGTGAGCCACCACACCCGGCATTGTGGTGTGTGGTAGCGACTGCTGGTTGTGTGAGTCAGCACGCCCAGCATTGTTGTATGTGGTTACCAGGATCGAACTGGGGACCTTGTGTTTGCTAGGCAGGCACCAGAACAACTGAGCTAAGTCTCCAGCCCCTTTAGTGGTTTTTTTAAAAGATAGATTTTTTTTTAAAACAAGCCATAAAAGAAAAAAATAATAAATCAGACTTCATCCAAATTAAAACTTCTTTTCCCCACTACTGGGAATTGAACCCAGGGCTTCTGTACTGAGCTACATCCCCAACTCCTTTTTATTTTTATTAGTTTTTTCAATTTTGAGACAGGGTCTTGCTAACTTGCTATGGCTGGGCTCAAAGTCCCAATCCCCTTGCCTCAGACTCCCAGAATGCTAAGGTCACAGGCCCCTCCCCAGCTCTTGAGGACCTTTCAAAGGACCGGAGTCTTTCCAATCTTCCATGCTGAGGCACCCTCATTTCCCAAATTTCACCTTTTGTTGCTCCCTCTTACTCTGCTCTGGCCTCGCTGGGCTCCTTGCTGTTCCCAAAACATCACTCAAGCTCCCGGCCGGGCCTCTGCCTGGGAGGCTCTTCCCTGTCCTTCAGGTCTCTACTCGATGTCTCGGTCACATGGGGCCTGACAGGGCCCCCCTCATCGAACGTGCAAACCACCCCCCCACGCCTCCTGAGTAACAGAGGTCCAGAAGAGAGGACATAAAGCAGAGGCTGAAAATATCTAAATAAAAAATGGATATATTCTCTACAATTAGTAAAAATGGAGTGCCTAGATTGGAAAAGTGTGCTTCCAAGAGATAAAGGGAAAATTCATTCTAGATAATAGAATATCATAAAACAAAAGGAAAATTCTAAATATGTCTATAAAGACAGAGCCACAGAAGTGTCAGCACCAACTATAACTTTGTCTCCAGCAGAAACCACAGGTATTTCATTGTGGTTGTTGCAAATATCTGAAGACACTATTTTCACTCATCAGGACTTCAACATTACCAGTGTTACTAAGTTCTACTGGATTTTATTACATAGTAATGCATTAATAAATAAACATATTGGGCTGAGGATGTAGTTCAGTGATACAGCCCCTTCCTAACACATATGAGATGCTCAGGTTTGATCCCTAGTACTGAAAAAAATTGTATGTATTACTATGTCACTACTAACTTAATAATTATCATTCAATAGCATTGGCGTGCTTTGCAATTTTAAAAATATTATTCTGAGCCAGGCATGGTGGAACACAAATGTAATCCCAGCTACTCAGGAGGCTGAGGCAGGAGCATCACAAATCTGAGACAAGACTGGGTAATTTAGTGAGGTCTTATCTCAAAGTAGAACAGGCTGAAGGATATTGCTCAGTGGTAGAGCATTTGCTTTGCATGAGTAAGGTTGTAGGTCTAATCCTTGGTATCAAAAAATAAAAAATTATTAGAGAAAAAACGTTTCACATGTTTGCCAAAGGGATCACATGTATACACATGCACACACTCACATGCACACACTCAAACACTGAGAGTTCCTGACATAAAGGATATAGAGCATTGTCAGGAACTATGCCTTCACCTTCCTCCTGTTCACCTCACTGTATTACAGATACTTATATTTTTCCCTCCTGTGCAGCACAGCATGATGTCGTATTTCTTTGAGTTCACAGTGCTTGGAATAGGGCTCAGCAGACGTAGAATCACTATTTATAGAGGGCCCACTGTGTACAAGGCCTGAGTCCCAAGAGGTGAGGCAGGAATGGAGATGTCAAAGGAAAGCCATTTTATTTCCTGTGCTTGGTTTACTCATTCAGATTCATTTATTTAAAAATTGCCCCATGGTACTTAATGCCAGCCTTGGTGGGAGGCTCCAAGGACAATAGTGAGAGTGAGACTCAGTTTCTGCTATTGCAGAAACTGGGAAAAGGAAAAAATGAGAGTTCTAAAGAAAGACAAGTAGGGGCCAGGGATTTAGCTCAGTGGTTCTAGCATCTGCCTGGCAAGCATAAGGTCCCAAGTTCAATCCCTGGTACCACATACCAGTGGCAGGTATGGTGGCTCATGCCTGTAATCCAGCATTTGGGAGGCAGAGGCAGGAGGATTACTGTGAGTTTGAGGCTAGACTGGGCTACATAGTGAGTTCAGCACCAGCCTGAAATACAAAGCAAAAAAACTAAAAAAAAATAGCCGGGCATGGTGGCTCACGCCTGTAATCCCAGCACTCGGGAGGCAGAGGCAGGAGGATTGCTGAGTTCGAGGCTTGCCTGGGCTACATAGTGAGCTCAGGGCCAGCCTGAACTACAAAGCGAGACCCTGTCTCAAAAAAAAAAAAATGGAAAGGAAGGAAGGGAGGGAGAGAGGGAAGCAGGGAGGGAGGGAGGGAGGGAGGAAAGAAACAGAAAGAAAGGAAGGAAGGAAGGAGGAAAAGAAAGAAGGAAGGAAAGAAAGAAAGAAAGAAAGAAAGAAAGAAAGAAAGAAAGAAAGAAAGAAAGAAAGAAAGAAAGAAAGAAAGAAAGAAAGAAAGAAAGAAAGAAAGAAAGGGAAAGAGAAAGAGAAAGAAAGATTGAATGAGATCAGTTGTTCTTGAGAGAAAGAATCATGGGGAAAACCTAATTCTTAAATCTGTACCCATCAGCAATTTCTATACCAAACTTTACTAGGATAGGGCATCTGAAATGAACAGACACTTCTCAGAGGCAGAAGTCAAAGTAGCCAAGAAGCATATGAAGAAATGTTCAACATCACTGGTCATTCGAGAGATGCAAATGAAAACAACACTGAGATTTCATCTCA
>PVIC010004238.1:0-63858 GCA_004025085.1 Thryonomys swinderianus | reverse complement strand
TTCTCTGCCTCCCGAGTGCTGGGATTACAGGCGTGAGCCACCACATCCGGCATTGTGGTATGCGGTGTTGATTGTTGGTGGGCATGCCTCCACACCCAGCATTATATGTGGTTACTGGGGATCGAACTCAGGTCCTTGCGCTTGCGAGGCAGGAGCCGGAACCACTGAGCTAACCCTCCGGCCCCAATCTTTCTTTCTTGAAAAATTAAAAACAACTACTTTGAAGCATCTGTTCACAGAAAGTTGCAATAAAAGTACACACAGGCTCCTCATGCCCTCGACTTCCTATTTCCTCCAATAGTTATATCTTGTGTAAGGACAGTACAGTAACAAAATCAGAAAAACTATCATTGGTACATTGGGTATGGATCCAGGCCCGTTTATCATGTGTGTAGACATTGTACCGCCACCACCACAACCACAGGACAGAAAATTCCTGTATCAGTTCAGGTGATGTTACCCACCATGAACTCATAGCTTATAACCTGTAAAAAACTGACTATTCGCAAATTTTCTGTTATTTAGTTCAAATCGATAAACCTCGAGATTTTGCCCATCCTTCTGGCCTTTCTTTATGTGTCTTTCCTTACCATAAACATCTCTTTGGTGATCTCCTTTTATAATCAGCCTTATCCTCCTGCACATCATCATCTCTAGAACCCACCAACTGCTAATTTGTTGTTCATCCCTATAATTTTGTCACTTTGAAAATGTTACATCATTTTCAAATGGCATCGCGCTACGTGACCTTTTGAGATTGGCCTTTTCACCCCTCCCCCAACCCATCCAAGTCGTCACGCATATCAGTAGTCTTTGTTTTTTGTTTTTACTGATGGACTGTGGTTTGTTTTACCCTTTACTTACTGAGAGATTCTTGGGATTTTTAGTTTTGGGTGGCTCTAAATGAAAGTGCTCTGAATAAACATGCACAGGTGTCTCTCTTGTGCAGAAGTTCTCTCTGTGAAAAATGCCCAAGAGTGTGGCCAGTGGGTGATCTACTAGGTGTCCATTCAGCTTTCTGAGAGACTGTCCATCTACGTTCCGGTGGCTCTTCACCCCGTTTTACATTCCCATCAGCAGGAGAGAGCCAGTTTATCTGCATCCTTGTTCACACTTCTGTCCTTTTTTAAATTTTAGCTCTTCTCATAGGTTTGTGCTGTTATCACGCCAGGGTATTAATTTGTGTTTCCTCGATGCCTAATGATGTTGGCATACAATATTCATGTCACTATCTACATAGCCTCTTTGGTGAAATATATTTTCATATCTTTCACCTCTTTTTTTTCAGTGAATCATGTCTTAGGCAGAACAATATCCTCTCATGAATATGTCCATGTTCAGGTTTTGATTGATTTTCTCTAGGTTTATCCTATTTGAATTCCATTCAGCTTCTTCAGTCCATAGATTTTAGACCTTCATGGCACTTGGAGTATTTCCAGCAGTTATTTCTTCAGACTGCAGAGTCTGCTGGTCTTTCTCTGGCAGTCTGGTGACATGCATGCTCGTTCTTGTTACATTTCCACCGGTTCTTATGTTTCCTTTTTCTGTCTTTACACGTTGTACTTTCTCCTGAGGCTTTCTACTTCCATTCCATCTTTTGTTTCAAACACACTCATAATTGCACGTTGCAATTTGTAGGATAATATCTTAGGACCCTTGTCAGATGTTTGTAATGTTGATGTCATCTGTGTTGGTGTCTGTTGTCATTACTCACTGAAGTTGGCGTTTTCCTGGTTGTTGAAAGGATGAGTGAGGTTCGATTGAAACGTGGTGGTTCGGGGTGTTAGGGTCTGAGTTGGGTTTCTTTCCTGTGTCCCGTGTACAGCAGCTCTTCTCCAACATGGCCCCCGTGGGGAAGGACAGCACAGCCGCAGCACTGCCAGATGGACAGGGAAGCCCTGTTTCTTCCGTTGACATGAGGGTACAGAGATCTCTTGTTACTGCTGGATGGGGTGAGAGCTTAGCCTCCCCGTCAGGCCTTTGCTGCTGGAGGGGTAGTCGTGTCTCACTAACTGCTCCCCATGTGGCTCCTATGGACACTGCAGGGTGGTGTTGGGGCTACTTCCTGGTGATACTGAGCATCTGGTTCCTCAGAGTCTCCTACACTGTGAGCGTGGGGCAGGGAAGGGTAGCTCGTTACTGCTGGGCAGAGTAGTGGCTGTCCCGTGTTCTCACTTGGTCCCCACAGACACCATGGCTTGGGCTGTGGGGAGGGGGGCTTATTTTCATCATAACAGGTAGGGAAGCCTCTGCCTTCACTCAGCCTTTTCAGACACCACACTGGCAGAATGGCTGATGTCCCTTGGCACAGGGAATGAAAGTCTGTCTCTTTTGCCTTTGCTGCTAGGGTTGGAGGTGAGCTGTCATTTTCCTCTGGCATGTACCTGAAGAGCAGTTTGTGTCTAAATTTTTTTTTTTTCTTGTGCTGGGCTGCTCCTTTCTTGTTTTGTCTTGTTGGCTGCAGGGAGCATCCTTTTCTGGGGGTTTGTGGTGTCTCACACGTCAGCTTTTTCAGAATGTTGGCTTCTCCAGCACTCAGTCTGCAGGACAAGAGGAAAAAGAATGGAGGAAACTCTCTGCTGGTGTTCCCTTTCGATCTTCTTTTCTTATACTTACAATGTCTAGGATTTCTCAGCTCTGTTAGTGGAAGGAATAGGGAAGTGTATGTCTACTGCATTTTATATGTAGTAAAAATCCTTTTCCATTAAAAAATAGATTTAGTATATTGTATTTTCATTTGTGAAAATTTCTTAATATGCAAATATTAGAAAGTATGTTATAATGTAGCTTCAAGAGCAGTTCTCGGTATTCTCCCATTATTTTTCCTGCACGTGCGTGTGCACACACGCACACACACACCACATACCACATTTTTCCTAGATGCTTTCTTTTTTTCTTTTTGCCCCAGTACTGGAGAATGAACTCAGGATCTTGTGCTTGCCAGACAGGCCCAGTGCACTGAGCTACATCCTCAGCCCAAGGCTTTGATTTTGTTTTTTGTTTTATTTTGGTGTTTTGCGGTCTGAGGGATGGAAACTAGGGCCTTTCTTTTGAGCAATAACTCCAACCCCAATCTCACTGTGTCTCTAAATTACCCAGGTGGTGCTCAAACTGATCTTTCTGCTGTAACCATCTCCTGAAGTATTTTAAAGTAAATCTCAGATGTGACTTTTCTTTACCTGTAAGCCCTACCTTACATGTCTCTAACAGATGAAGAATTTTCTTTAAACAAAACATATTCACCGGCCCCCATCCTACAAAACAAAATGAACAAAAAAGCATTTTAGCTTTATTGACATATTTATCCAAAAGCAACAGCATCACTAATCTTTTGGACCGAACATAGTTTTCTGGTAATAGTAATTAATGAATTATAGATAAAAATATTTAGTTCAGTGAACATTAATTTTTTAATTCATTTTTTCAAGCCATAACTCAGACAAAGTCAACCCTTAGTTTTGGTTGGTTAACGACTGTTTCAATTCGTAAGTATTGTCTCTCAGGCTACTTATTAACTGAGTAAACAAAGTCGTTTTCCTAGAACATTCCCGTAGTCTGTATTTGGCTTAATTGTACCCACACAGGACATATGTTCCTCTGGCCCTCCGCCCCCTTTAGCATGGCTTCATTAGATTAGGTCGAGGTGTTGGTTAATGGTTCTTCATAGGGTGGTATTCACTGTGTCACATCGGGAAGCACATTGTATCTCATCTCTGGTGTTTCTGTCTTCATTTTGAGCCAGAGTTTTTTATACTTTCGATGTTGAGATTGATTTTGAGGGCTCAGGTGTTGTCAGCCTGATTGAGCCATTATGAAGTTCTTTGGCAACATCTGACTTAATTGTTTCTATCCTGATGAACCTTCATTTCATTAAGGGCTGCAGAATGATGGTCATTTTTCTGCCATTTTTTTCTGCATTTATTAGTTGGAATTCTTTCAGGAAGAGGAAAACTATTCTTTCCTCAACTATTGGGTTAACCTACTATGCAATTTTCTCAATAAAAAGTGCAGAATTAATAGCTTTTTCTTTTTATTGTTTCCAAAGTAATTAGTTTGATGCCTTAGAAATTCCCAAGGATGATCACTGATATTTTTTAGTATCATTTGAGCTCACTTTTTTTTTTTTTTTTTGAGACAGGGTCTCGCTTTGTAGTTCAGGCTGGCCCTGAGCTCACTATGTAGCCCAGGCAAGCCTCGAACTCAGCAGTCCTCCTGGCTCTGCCTCCCGAGTGCTGGGATTACAGGCGTGAGCCACCATGCCTGGCACTGTGGTATATGGTATTGATTGCTGGTGGGTGTGAGTCACCATGCCCAGTATTGTACGTGGTTACTGGGATCAAACTCAGGGCCTTGCGCTTGTGAGGCACACGCTGAAACCACTGAGCTAAATCTCTGGCCCTTGAGCTCACATTTTTACAAACTAATCCATTGCAGACATTTTTAATGCTCAAGTTGCCATCTTTGGTAAGTGGGGACTATTTCAAGTTGCTGGGTCCTTTACACACACTGGCAGCCTTTGGGAACTTTCCTATTTTATAGTATAATAGAATGTTTCAGGTTCATGTTGTACATTGTGTGCCATTGACCTCATATTACCCATTTCTCCAAGGGCTGTGGTTCCTTTCAACAGAAAATGGTATTCAGACCACAGTCTATGTCCCTGGATTAGAATTTCTACTCAGCTGTCATTGCTTCTGGGCTTTTTTTTTTTTTTGTAGTAGGTTTATTTAAAAAGAAAAAATATATCATGTACTTGTATCCATCTATTCAATTTAAATTTAAAGTGAGGACTTCTGGGGCTGGGGTAGTATATCTCAATACTAGGGCCCATACTTAGTAAGCTGAGCTCCTCAAAATGATCCTCAGCACACTCCCAAAATTATAAGTCTTCTAAATATAAGAAATTCCTTAGTTCTAAATTTTTTAAAAATGCTGAAATGCTTGGTTCTTAACCATATTAATACTAGTTATTTTAAAAAATATTATTACTACTATTATGATCAGTATTAAAACTATCAAAGGGCAAGATTTCTCTGCTGCTGTCTGTAGCATTGAAGATAAACAGTGAAAATGTCGTGTTTAGACCAGTTGGAGTCACTTTTCTCTTTGTGGTTTTAACATCAACTTGATACACAGGAATGTCCATTTGCTTCAATTTGCTTTCAGTTTTAAGAATTGATTTTTCCTGTCTTGTTTCTTTAGGGTTTTGATTTGTAAAACATTTGTATGGTTCAAAAGTCAACACTGTTGTAACATACATTCAGATATTTTTGTCACTCCCGCCTCCTTTACCTTGTTCTTTTACTCCCCCTATAGGTAACCAAGATTATTTTTTATATGTTGTTTTGTGTTTGAGCCCCCAGAGTGGGGCTGTTGAATTGAGAATACATGCATGTGTAATTTTGCTAGATAGTTTATACCGCCATGATTTATATATATATATATTTTTTTTTTTGAGACAGGGTCTCGCTTTTGGCTGGCCCTGAGCTCACTATGTAGCCCAGGCAAGCCACTGCGAACTCAGCAATCCTCCTGTCTCTGCCTCCCGAGTGCTGGGATGACAGGCGTGAGCCACCATGCCTGGCATACCGCCATGATTTTAGTGCTTTGTAACAATAATCATATAAGCCAAAATTATAATTTAGTTTCTTCATATTTTATTTCATATTGTTCACTAATAGAAAGTTTTAAATTTTTCAAGTCAGTAGGCCTTTCTGGCTTTATGTTGTTTTAATTTTTATTGTACTATTACTGGAATGTTATTTATAATATTTCTATGACAGAATTTACCAGTAGTTTCCTTATTCCTTAATGTATGACCTACTTTATGTGACTGTTTCATTTGCTCTTGAAGAGGTATTTTTTATTAGTGTATATTATTTGACATATGTCTTTAGATATACTTAAGCATTATATTGTGACACACCTATAATCCCACCACTAAGGGAATTTGAAGCAAGAGGATCACAATTTGAAGTCCCATATGAGCAATTCTGCAAGACCCTGTCTCAAAATAAAAAATGAAGGGTGCCAGAGATGTAGTTCAGGAATTGAGTGCCCTGGGTTCCATCCTCAGTAATACTGAGAAAATACATAAATTAAATAAAATTCCCATATTTTTATTTTTATTGGTTGCACAGATTAATGAATTCCATGTAGTAGATTTATATATTCACACAATATATTTTGAACATTTTCACTCCCTTATCATCCCCTTTGACTCACTCTCCCCCCTAATATGTATCAGATTTTTGGAGGGTTTCAGTGAGTACAATATAGTAAGGGTAGTGGAAGATAGAAATGATTTTAAAAATTCCATTTTTAAGTCAGCATCACAAGACTTGCATTTTTTTTACTTTTCTCTGTTGTGAACATTCAAAGTCAGAATGAGTTCCCTGATCAAAATATGGTATGGATGTCAAGATCAGTGATGCCATTCATGCACCTAGAGTGCTTGAGGACATTAGAACGTTGTTATGTGCTGGGACTTCTTGGAAGAGCAGGACAGGACCCAAAGTAGGTTCAAAAGTAGCTTGAGAGAGTAAGAAGTATCTTAGTCACTTTTCTTGCTACTAGGTCAAAATACCTGATACTCACAAGTTAAAAGGGGAAAGATTTTTTTTTTCAGCTTAGCTTGTAGAAGTTCTGTCCATAGTTGAGTGGTTCCAAGGTGGGGTGGCATGGCATAGGGGAATCACAGAAAAGAGACAGTCAGTGGCAGGGCAGGCAGAAGTCAGGAGCCAATGCTGAAGCAGAAGCAGGAAGCCTCCCTTTCCCTTTTTATCCCATCCAGGCTGCAAGCTTTTAAGGTAATACTACCCACACCCGGGGTGAGTCTTTGTATCATACATATGCAGAATTATGCTAAACCAATCAGTGGACTGTTACAGTATTGTACACCCTTGACTCCTGTATCACACATCCTAGATCCAGCAAGCTCCACCTAGTAGTGCATGAAGCTTCAGTGGAATCTTCAGTGGAATATCTAGATAAAAACCATAACAGAAAGGATACTAATTTCTCTTTTATCAGTGGCCAACAAGGCTACAGTTAAGGGTCTGTGCAGCCTGACCCTTGTGCTCTTTAGGCTTCTTTTTGGCAAAGGGAACAATCTGGGCCTTTTTGCCAGCTTGCCCAGAGGTAGGGCAGAAGGATAGTGAATGGCTTGGAAGCTCTCAGCAGTCAGACATCAAAAATAGAATCAGATGTTTGCTTTTTGGATCACTATTTTAGATATGTCTACTGTATATATCGTAAAGAGATTTTTCTCTATAACTTCATTTGAAATATTTGTATTACAATAGACAAGGCAGGCACATTTGCTTTTCTTGGTATGCCTGGCAAATTTGGCTTCATATCAATTATACTGTTTAAATTATAATAATTTGTGTATTACATTTAGCCTTTTGTTTGTTTTTCCCCATTTGGTATCTTAAGAATACTAATCTTGGGCCAGGGATTTAGCTCAGTGTTTCCGACATCTGCCTTGCAAATGTTAGGTCCTGAGTTCAATCCCCAGTAACTGCATACCACAATGTCAGGCGTGGTAACTCACACCTGTAATCCCAGCACTCGGGAGGCAGAGGCAGGAGGGTTGCTGTGAGTTTGAGGCTTGCCTAGGCTACATGGTGAGCTCAGGGCCAGCCTGAACTACATAGTGAGACCTGTCTCAAAAAAGAAGAAGAAGAGGAAGAGGAAGAGGAAGAAGAAAAACACTAATCTTTATGTTTCATTGGTTTTCTTTGAAAATCTGCTCTTTACGGTACCTATGTTAGTTATGTATTGCTGTAAAATGAAGTACGTAAAACTTGGTAGCCTAAAAGAAATACTTATTTTCTTACAATTTTTGAGGATTAAGAATTTGAATATAATGCGCATTCTCTCACCAAGCTTCAGTCAAGCTGTTGGCCAGGACTGACATTATCTCAAAGCTTAAATAGACTGGTAAATCTACATTCTAGTTCATGCATGTGGCTACTGGCAGCTCCAAAGATTCATTTACAAACTCACTCACAGTTTTGCTAGTGAGCTTTAGTTCCTTACTAGATGGTCTCCTGTGTACATTTATAATGTGGCAGCTGGGGAACCGGGTGGTGGAGGGAGAGAAGAATGAAGAGGAGAGAGGAATAAGAGAAGCAGAAAGAGAGAGAAGCAGAGAGAAAGAGAGGGGGGAACTAGAGAATGCCAAAGAAGAAAACCTAGCTTTTTTACAATACTTTTAAACCTAATTTCAGAACAGTACCTCATTACTTATTATATCATATTTATTAGAAATGAATATTTAAAGATAGCCCATACTCAAAGGCATAAGATTACATAAGTACACAAATGCCAGGGAACAGGTATCACTGGCTGCCAATTTAGAGGCTTTCTTCATTAAACCCCTTATAGTATTTGATCACTTTGATTTCTATTATTTGTGCAATAATCATTGCTATTTTTCTACTTTCTCTTTTTTTATTCATTTTAAAGTTGTAAATTTTTACTTTCTCAGAAAATGTAATATTTGAATATTATTCTTTTGTCCTTAAATTCATTTTAATCTTAACTGTCTGATTAAACACAAGAAATGTTCATTGTCAGTCTTTTGCTGAAATTCTCTGGTCATCTTTTGATTTGATTAAACCAACAATCTAGGAGATTCCCTGGGAAGGAAACATGTTTACAGTATTCCCTGAGGGTTTGTCTTTCATTCTCTGTCTTTCTCTATTGACAACTGCAATAAAATTTTTTGCACTTAAAGTCCTTGACTCAAGTTTTGGAATATGCTGCTCCACTATTGTCCCAATTAAAAAGTTGCCTTTTAAAACTCTAGTCACATCCAATTTTCTTGTCTTTATAGGCTATTTTACCTTTTTTGCATGAAAGATCTGAGAATTTTTTAAAATTTAAAGTCTGATAGTTCTGGTAAGATATGACTCAAAATTAATTAAACTAGATCAATTTTCCTTGGTGCTTACTGGACCTTTTTAATTGTTTTATTTCTGGAAATTTTTCATGGATTATACTTCTAAATATTAATTTTATTCCATTGCTGTTATTTCTTTTTCATGGCTCCAATTAGAGCAGGTTGGACCTTCTTTGACTACCATCTACACCCATGCATTCCTTAACAATGCAGATACATTCTAGAGTAAGCATTAGGTAGTTGCATCAGTGTGCAAATGTCACATATTTGTATTTATACAGATTAAGATGACTATGATATCACTAAGCATTATGAGACCACCTTTGTAAATTTTTGGACCATCACTGACCAAAACATCATTTAACCCACATATGTATGTTGATATTGGCTATCTACCATAATGACCCTTTTTCTTTTAAAAGTTTTATATTCTTTTTCTTAAATGTTTTATTGATTTATTTTAGTGTGCCTTATATTTTTATTCAAATCTAATTTTCTATATGCATCTCATTCTCCTATGTTTCTCAAAAATGTCTTGTTGTTTTATGATCTTTTTAATGGTTTTAATATTTATTTTATTTTTATTTTTGTTTGTATTTCTTTTACAGTACTAGGGATTGAACCCAGGGCCTTTGTTTTAAACTACTGCCACACCCCTTTTTATTTCATTAATGTATTTTTATATGAGACAGGGCCTTGCTAAGTTTCCCAGGCCAGGTTTGAAATGGTAATCCTCCTGTTTCATTCTCCCAAAGTGCCTGAATCACAGGAATATGCCATCACATCCAGCTGGTTTTAGGGTTTTTAATTTGACATTTCATCCAGAAGTTTTATTTTGCTTGTTTTAGAACAGAGGTTGAATAATAAACTTGCTATTAAAAACTTGCTAATAAAACTAAAAACTTGCTAATAATAAATAATGTGCTAATTAATAAAAGTAAAAATCATCACTTAGTCATAGGTGGATCCCTAAATTATAAGTATCTTGGCCGAAAAGTCTGAAAAAGGATATAAAGGAGGAAATGTCATATTTACTTAATTTGGATAAATTGAGTGACTGATTTACTGGCTTATTTATGACTATAAATTTCAAAACTTTAAACTCCTCCTTTAAACCTCCTTCCCCATAATTTCTTTTTCTTTTTTTTTTTTTTTTTTTTTTTTTTTTTTTTTTTTTGAGACAGGGTCTTGCTTTGTAGTTCAGGCTGGTCCTGAGCTCATTATGTAGCTCAGGCAAGCCTTGAACTCAGCAATCCTCCTTCCTCTGCCTCTTGAGTGCTGGGATTACAGGCGTGAACCACCACACCCGGCACTGTGGGGTGTGGTACTGATTGCTGGTGGGCATGAGTCACCACACCCAGTATTATATCATATCATTGTATGTGGTTACTGGGATCGAACCAGGGACCTTGTGCTTGCTAGGCAGGCAGGTGGCAGAACCACTGAGCTAAATCTCCAGCTCCCTTCCCCATAATTTCTCAGGCTTCATTTTTGGAACCTCTGATTGTGAAGGACAAAGCTTTGTGTTTATTATGGTTGAAAAGAGAGAGAACTTTTAAGTACATAGATAAGGTAGCAAACTGTTTTTTCATTTGGCATGTTTGTTTATCTCTTAGGGAAGCTAGAAGTGGCAAAATGTGTAGTTTCCTGAGCTGAAGTCTAGAGTCCATGCATTAGCCTAAAATGATAGACTTTTGGATAAGGATACATGCAAATTACTTGCGTGGAATAAAATCGTTTGGTTAATATATTTGTTCAAACCATTTGATAGTTCTGAAGATCAGTATTTTCTAAACCTTCCTGTATTTGGAAAAGCTTTAAAAATTGCAACCAATACTCAAATATTAACTGTACTTTCCTTAAATTTTTTTTTCACCCTTAGGTAAGCAAACAAAATAACTAAAAGTGACAAGTAGAAGAGTTGAGGAGTCCACGAGCGCTGTCCAGAAGGGCTTAGTCAAAATGCTCAAAGGATTCCAAAGCAAGGTTTTACCACCCCTGAGTCCAAAGATGGTCACCGAAGAGGAAGTAAACCAAATGGTAATGAATCAAGAATTTCTGTGTGAAATATTGATGTAACCTCTTTAGGATAATGTCAGTTGCTTGTTGACATTTAAAGAATATTAATCAGAATTATTGACTAAGATCGTTAGAATACTAGTTTGTTGTACATCATAAGTTATCTTTCAGAGCCTGAGATGTTTTAATATTGCATACACATTTCAAAGTAAAGGCTTAACTTGCTTAAATTAATTCATGTGAATAAGACTGTATGTCTTGGTCCTAAAACTGGCTTGTAAAGAAAAGAGGTTTATTGCCGGACATGGTGGCTCATGCCTGTAATCCCAGAATTCAGTTGGCAGAAGCAGGAGGAATGTTGAATTCAAGGCTTGCCTGGGCTATATAGTGAGCTTAGGACCAGCCTGAACTATAGTGCGAGATCCTGTCTCAAAAAAAAAAAAAAAAAGAAAAGAAAAGAAAAGAGGTTTATTTTAGCTCATGATTCTGGAGCCTGAGATGTCTAAAGTTGGGTTACTAAAGTTTTGGGGCCTCATAGTACCTCTTACATGGCACAGTGAAATCATAGGTCTATATAGACAAGCTATTAAGGTATTCTAAATAATAGAGCCATGACTATCCTTCATGTAGTATTGAAACAGTGAAATATTGGGCTGGGGATTTAGTTCACTGGTGCCGTGCCTACTTTGCAAGCACAAGGTCCTGAGTTTGATCTCTGGTACTGCCAAAAAAAAAAAAAAAAGGGAAAAGAAGTAATGAAATACCAAAATTTTTTAGAGATTCAACAAATTTATTACCTGTACATTAGCAAGAGTTGTTCTGTTTTATATGTCTATAGAACACAGAAAACTAAAGACTAAATAGTACCTAGGAAACATAAATAAGTTTCCTGCCTTTAAAAATATTTATAACTTTAACAATTTATAATAGTTTATTGAGAACTGAATTATAAACTCCATGGTATAAGAAATATTAATAAAAATTATAGTGCTGGGCTTAGTACCCACTACATTTTAAAAACTAATTTCGTGTTCCATTCCAATTAGGAAAATAAAATCAATCATTCTCTTTTGTGGTGGCTGTTGGTACATTAGTTATAAAAACTCCTGACTGTTTGCTTTTAGAACTTCATTATTTTAATTTAAACACAATGGACTGATACTCAACACTATAATTTTAATCTGTGTTCCAGTCAAAAATAATTTCAAAACAAAAGGCTATATTAGAAATGTCTTCATTTTAATGGACCCAATCACAAATCAAATTTATAGGCAAACAAATATTCTTAAAGAGCACTGACTTTAAGCAAAAGTAAAATAAATCAGCGAAATTATATACCCTGAATGTTTTAAAGACTCTTAGCATTACTTAAGCTTTATGTCTCTGCCAGGGATCGTATCTCCTTGCAGCCATTTATGAAATAATATGAAGATTCTAGAACAAAGGGAACTAAATAATAATGATGATTCTGGCTAACTAAGGCTTTGATAGATTAGGCTCATTTAAATAATATATTACATTTCCCCCTGTAACATTAAAAATTATTAAAGCACATTTTGCTCTTATTTGGATGTGTGAATGTGACTTGCTGCTCAAGTTGATAATTAGCTTAAAGCTTTTTCTAAACAATATCTAAATGTGCTCTTGCAACTTCTAAAACTTCAAGCTCATCTCTAAGTAATAGAATCATGCTTCCAAGATCCTTTGTATTTTACAGATTTCCTCTACCATGATTTGATGTGATAGTTAAATACCCCAAAACTTTGCTTGCATGTTGTATCTTCAGTTAAGAAATAGAAATTTTATGGGCCGGAGGGTTAGCTTAGTGGTTCCGGCACCTGCCTCGCAAGCGCAAGGTCCTGAGTTCGATCCCTGGTAACCACATACAATGCTGGGCGTGGAGACTCACGCCCACTGGCAATCAATACCATATACCACAGTGCCAGGCGTGGTGGCTCACGCCTGTCATCCCAGCACTTGGGAGGCAGAGACAGGAGGATTGCTGAGTTTGAGACTTGCCTGGGCTACATAGTGAGCTCAGGGCCAGCCTGAACTACAAAGCGAGACCCTGTCTCAAAAAAAAAAAAGAAAAGAAATAGAAATTTTACAAATTCTCTAACTCTCAAGCCTACAAATGATTTTACAAACTCAGAGTCTTACGTTCAGGTACCCCTTTGGAACATAAATGCTGAGCTCCCTGGGTAGTGTACCTGTGCGCTTCCTTGGCCTTTTCTCTATGGTTCCTTTGTGTGTTTCCTTCAAAATTACGAGGGAAAGACAACTACATGTCATTTTAAATTACTGAGCAAAGACCTCCAAAGTGCACAAAGAATTCTCTTGTATAATTTAGTTATTTTAAATATTTTATAAAAGAACTTAGTAGCATTCCAGAATTATCCTGAAAGCTACAATCACAAATTATTCATTACTGGCAATTTTGAAATCATTTTTTTCAGTGTAACCGTTTATGGACCTTTGGTTTTTGTTGTTTTGAATTCTAGCTGACACCCTCAGAGTTCCTGAAGGAAATGTCCCTTACTACCCAGCAGAGACTGGCAAATATACATTGCATGTGCCGACCACAGATCATCGAACTCTTAGATATGAGGGAAACAACACATCAAAAGGTAGGCGAAGCCCAGAACATGTGAATATTCCAAAATGATAACTAGTAATAGGTATCATTACCTAATCCTTCCCTGTGTTTGCTTTACATCCCCCTTTAGTAGCTCTGCTGTCTGATAGCTATGTTTTATTGTGGTAAAGATTATAATAAAAAGTTAAAACTCTATTTGAGCCAGGCATGGTGGCTCATGCCTGTAATCCCAGCACTCGGGAGGCAGAGGCAGGACGATTGCTGAGTTTGAGGCTTGCCTGGGCTAAATAGTGAGCTCAGGGCCAGTCTGAACTACAAAGTGAGACCCTGTCTCAAGAAGAAAAAAAAAAAAAAGCTCTATTTGAAAGCACCTTTGACCAGTCACACTTTTTTTTTTTTTGGCTACTTCTGGATATGATTTGACACTGTTGTTTATGAGTTAGGACTAATTTCAAGAAGCATATTAGCCAAGTCCCATTAAGTTCTCCTCTTAGCATAACAAGCAATCTCTCCCCATTGACTTGTCTGGTAGGCAGGCAGCAGAGTCGTTTATTAAGGTGGGCATTAGTTGTCTGTTTTGGCTCACTTTCAAGAACAAATGCATCCCTTTAGCCTAAAAAAACCCAGCTATTTAACATGTTTCTGTATTCAAGTATAAACCATATGTTCTAGGCTTTAGAAGCATATGATTATAACAAATGGTCTTGTTTCCTCCTCTTTAATTTCATAAATTGTATACTTCATTTTCATGGACAAATGATGACACGAATCACATCCATCAGTTGGGCAGCTAGAGACTTGTCTCTTTCCAAAGGGTTAGGCCACCGAGTCCCTCTGCGCTCCCTGCAATGCCATTGTTCCCCTGCCTGGAATCTGCCTAGGATGTGCTAGTTTTAATTATTAAAAAAACCTTTTAAGCATCCTGCACATCTAAGGGGAGGGACCGCAGGCAGGCTTTCCTACTGTATAATTCAACAGTGAACACTGTAAATTCTGCCTCCACAAATGATCACACTACTTCTCACCATTTCCTCCACCATCATTTCAGTTCAAGGTACCATCATGTAGACCACTGAACACACTTCCTGTTTCTATTGCAACCCTCCACTGTCTGTTCTCCACAAAGCACCAAGAGCAATCATAAAATTACAAGTTAGCCAAAAAAAAAATGCAATTGGAACATGTTTGTTCCATGTTTAAAAGTGTCCAGTGGTTTTCTATTGCTCACATAAAAATTCTAAATTCAGTGCCCTAGATTCTAAGGTCCTGTGTCACGTGGTCCTGTCTCCCCCGTGGCTCTCTTTCCTGTCTTGACTGCACTTCTTCTGCTTGCTGCTGTTCCCAAAGTGTGTGACCACAGGCCCTGAGTTTCACACATGAATTCACAAGGCATTGTGGGTATTTTAAATTTTCAAGGGAAACAGTAGTGCCCCAAACCTACTGGGTACAACACAGACTATTAGCTCGAGGTAATTCATAGTATCAACATTAGATCCTAGTGTATTCCACTGAAGATATAATACTTTACAAAGTTGCCTTCACAGTGGTTATTGTGCTAAAAAAGCACATACAATACTTTATAAAAATTGAAGCAGAACAAAAAATGGAAGGGCTCTGTCCCTTTTTGTTCTGCTGTACAGTGCCCATTTGGTCCACACATCCCATTAGTAAGTCTAACAGTTATGACTGTTGTTTTAAATGTAAACACTCATTTAGGTTAACCTTGTACACATTTACTCTTTTATTGCTCTTCTTTTCTTTCTCTGTGAACTCTAACATAAATTGTCCTCTCTATAAAAGGTATCCTTTGTTATTTCCTTTAGAAGTTGTTGACAGTAGTTGGCAAGTTCATCTTACTGAAACTCTCTTGATCTGGACTTTTCTTTCTTTTGTTCTTTGTGTCTTTCTTTCTTTCTTTCTTTCTGTCTTTCTTCTTTTCCTTCCTTCCTTCCTTCTTTCTTTCTTTCTTTCTTTCTTTCTTTCTTTCTTTCTTTCTTTCTTTCTTTCTTTCTTTCTTTCTTTCTTTCTTTCTTTCTTTCTTTCCTCTTTTCTTTTCTTTTCTTTTCTTTTTCTGAGACAGGGTCTTGCTTTGTACTTTAGGCTAGCCCTGAACTCACTGTGTAGCCCAAACAAACCTGGAACTCAGCAATCCTCCTGCCTCTGCCTCCTGAGTGCTGGGATTACAGGCATGAACCACCAAGCTGTGGTATGCGGTACTGATTGCTGGTGGGCGTGAGTCACCACACCTGGTATTGTTGTATGGGGTACTGGGGACAGAATTTGGGACCCTGCCTTTTGAGGCAGACACTGGAACCACTGAACTAAATCCCCAGCCTGGACTTCATTCTTGAAGGGAATTTTCCAGGGTAGGCCATGCTATGTCTAGAGAGTTTTGTTTTGTTTCTTTTGTGGATATAAAAGGTATTATTATGCTGTTTCTGGCTTATGTTAAGTATGCTGAGTAGTCAACATACTTTTTTTGTCCTTGGAAGTTAAATATTCTCTTTTTTCCTCTTCAGCTTCTTTTGCATATTTTGTGGCCTTTGTTTTCAGTGGTTTTGTAATTAGATATCTATGTATGCATCTTTTTTAAAATCCTGCTTGTTAAGGCCTTTTGAATCTTTGTTCATAAGACTTCAGTTACAGAAAATTCTCTGTAATTATTTTATCAGTATAACTTTGATCTTACTCTCTCTTACTGGGACTCTAATTACCTGATTTGGAGCTTTTTGCTATATTGCCTATGTATTTACTTACTCTTTGGCATTTTTTTATCATTTTAATCAGTCTTCCTAGTTCTGAATATTCTTCTAATCTTTACCCCAGTTTAGTAATTCTTGCTTTGTTTGTGGCTAATCTGCTGTTTTAAATATGTACATTAAATTGAGTTGTAGGATTTACACTACATTCTTTTGCCAAAATTCTCAATCTTGTTAATTTCCTGTGTAGAGTAAGCTTGAATCATATCACTGTTATTACAGTCTGATTTCTACTGGTTTTATTTACAAGATCCTTGTATTTCCTTATATTTATGACCATTTTGTAATTTTCATCTTTGTGGTTAAGATACATCTTTGAAAGTTGTAAAATGTCAATATTGAAAGATCATAGAAATGATTTGAACGTTGTAATCATGTTCTCTTCTCCTAGAGAGAACATTTTTGCTTTTGCGAGACCTCTATGAGCACCAGCACATCCAGAGTCATCTCCATTCATGCTCAAGACTGAGAGACTGTCCTTTTTCTATGGTGACCCCTTCGTAGGCCAAAAGGGAGGAAGTTCATCAGGGTCTCTAACTTAAGAAGTCTTGAACTTTCAAATTCTGTCTCCCTATCTGCTGCGTGCTCAGAAGAACTATGTAGATCTCAGCTGCTCAGTGTAATGCATTTAAGAAAAAAGTAGCCCAATTTCAGTTTTTCTATTCACTTCGCTTCTACCTGTGTTTACTGTTTTCCTCCTAGAGAATGACCAGTAATTTTTTTTTTAAACCATTTTATTAGCTCTCCAGTACTGCTAAGGAGGTATTTGTGGGGTTTTTTCTTTGTTTGTTTGGTGGGTTGGTTTTGTTTTTGCCTGTCTGGGGATCAAACTCTTGCCTTTCTCGTGCCTTTCAGGCAAGTACTCTACCCCTGAGCAACACTTCCAGGTCCAGATATTGGTGATACAACTTTCCTGATTATTCCCACAGGGGAGTAGATTCAAAGGACTTTATTCATCACTAATAGAAGTGGAAGTCTAGGGTTGGTGCTTCTATTTGTTTCTTTTTAACTGGTGTTGAATAAGTTGATCGCAATAACTTCATTAATTATAACTACCAATATTTATAGTAATCACCCTTTTTTGAGTGTTTGCCATATTCTTGCTCTAATACTCACAGATATATCTTCTCCGGCCACTGTGTGGCTATAGGAATCATTTACTCTCTCAATTGCAGTTTTCAGGAGTTGACTTGGACCAGGCATTATTTCAGCCCTTCCCATCAGAAATCATATTCCAGAACTATACTCCCTGTGAAGTCTATGAAGTTCCACTGGTTTTGAGGAACAATGACAAAGTAAGTATATTAGCTGGGGGTAGATACACTCTTCCGGACATATGAGAAGAAGTTGATTGAACTAAGGATACTGGAGGATCCTGATAAGGACTGTCATTTTGATAGGCTTAGTACGAAAACATACCCTTTGACTATAAGCTTTATGAAAACCAAGTTGTTCTATTGTTACTACTGTATGTTCAGCCCCAGTGTGGTGCTCAGCAGATGTTGAACTCCCAGCATGTGCACCAATTTCTTGTTGGTAAGGGACTGATTAGACAAATGGTAGGGAGTTTTCATGTCTGACTAGTTCAGCTATGTTCATTCTGTGTGACAGACACCATTTTCCCAACCCCATGTGATAAACTCTACTCACATGAATTGCAACTATTAAGCATTTGTATCTGTGGCCTGCATGCAGTACATTCATATTCTGTGAATTATACTATTAAAGATTTTCTTTCTCATCCCAAACATGAAAATTTCTGTCCTCTTTTTGGTCTCCTCCCTTCTCTATCAAATGGCCTTCAGCTTTTATCTACAAATAGTTTTGAAAGGTTTTTCTCACTGTCTGTACTTTTGTTCTCTGTGATTACAACTGAGAATTTCTTCCCCAGCCTCATGACTTTCTCTTCACAGATAAATTAGGGTTTACTGAATAAAAGGTATAAGATACCTAGGATTTTATGGACATCTGACAATAATACAAGAAGGAATAAAATAGAAGTTCAGCATCAAGCACTGTTAAGTGTAATCAAGTTGGGGGGAAGGCACTGGAGAGACATAAAATGTCAGGTGTAAAGACAAGTAGGAACACTTATCACATTCTCAGTGTGTGGAGGCCATGCAATCAGAGCTGGAGGAAAAAGGTCAAGTCAATGCAAAAATCCAAAGTGAGTGGGAGGACTCACAGTTATATTCAGTACAGTAGCTCATTAAAGAAATCAGAGATGGGCCGGAGATTTAGCTTAGTGGTTCTAGCACCTGCCTCGCAAGCGCAAGGTCCTGAGTTCAATCCCTGGAAACCACATACAATGCTGGGTGTGGTGACTCACGTCCACCAGCCATCAATACCACATACCACAGTGCCAGTCATGGTGGCTCATGCCTGTAATCTCAGCACTTGAGAGGCAGAGACAGGAGGATTGCTGAGTTCCAGGTTTGCCTGGGGTACATAGTGAGCTCAGGGCCAGCCTGATCTACAAAGTGAGACCCTGTCTCAAAAAAATAAAAGAAAAGAAGAAAAAGAAAGAAAGGAAGGAAGGAGAAAGACAGAAAGAAAGAAAGAAAGAAAGAAAGAAAGAAAGAAAGAAAGAAAGAAAGAAAGAAAGAAAGAAAGAAAGAAAGAAAAGAAAGAAAGAAAAAGAAAAGAAAGAGAAAGAAAGAAAGAAAGAAAGAAAGAAAGAAAGAAAGAAAGAAAGAAAGAAAGAAAGAAAGAAAGAAAGAAAGAAAGAAAGAAAGAAAGAAAGAAAGAAAGAAAGAAAGAAAAGCAAGAAATCAGAGATGCCTTTTGGAGATCAATAGGGCAATTTAGTGACAGCAGAGTCAGACTCTGGAGAAAATGGTATATTCAGTTCTTTGCTGCAATACTGTTAGCAAAGAAGCTCAGGGGACAGAGGCCAAAGGTTAGGGAAGGAGGTGAAAGAGAATCCAAGGTACTCAGGGTTATGTCCCTGGACCTCACAAAGAAGTACATTATTTAGACATGAGGACTTGGGATGTAGGGCTGCCAACCAGTTCTGTTTCTCACCAGATTATCATTTCCCTTTATTACTTTTTAATTATTTCACAGATATTCTCAAGTTATTAAAGGCAGAATAGAGCTAGTCCAAAGGGTCCTTTGCCTGACCTCTCTGTCCCTTACCAAGGAATGATTACCAGGGAGGACATATGAGCGAGTTGAGGGTAAGAGCACGTGCTAGTCTCATCTGACAAAAGGGACATTCTGGTCTTACTGATAAGCCACCACTTGGCAAGATGCAGCCAGAGTTTGAGGCTCCTGGAAAGAAAGAGGGGTCCATCCAGGGAAAATCTAGCTAGCAAAAAGCAGACAGCTTTCTCCAGACTAAGTAGGCTTGATTTCAAGTGACTGACACTGGGACCCTTGAACAAGTGGCTGATGGAAGCCTGCTTCCCTGTCCTAACTTACTCTATAGGTTCACAGGAAGTGGGGAAGCAGGCTGTGGAACAGAGAAAGGTATGCCATTTGGCCTTTATTTGCTTCCTCACTGACCTAGAGGATAAAACAAAACCCATCTGAATACTATTGCTTCTCATGTGTGCACAAAGAGTGAGAGTAAGCCACGAACACTATAAGCTACAATGTGATTCTACCCCAGATGCAGTTCTAAGCTCCCTGACTAATTAGTCACCTGGAGACTTTGAGCAAGTCACCTCGCCTCTCCCACCTTAGACTGCCTTGGTTTCTTGTTGCTGAGTCAAATTACCTGCCACCCAAAGTTAAAGGAGGAAAGGTTTGTTTGGCTCAGTTTGTGGCGGTTTCAGTCCACAGTCGGCTGGCTCCAAGGTAGGGCAGCAAGGCCGAGGGAAAGCAGTTCATGGCAGGCAGAAGGCTGCAGGTGATAAGTGACCAGAAGTAAACCATTTCTGTCCCTTCTGTCTTATCCAGGCTACCCTCAAACCCAGGGTGGGCACCCTTCATCCCACCCAGAACTATGTCAAACTAATCAGTGGACTGATTTAGTAATCACACACCTTTAATCCCATCATCACACGCGCTAGATCCCACCATCTCTGAAAAGTACTGTCTAGAACTGCACGAGGCTTTGGGGAGGGGGGTGCAGCGAGGCATAACCCATAATGGAGACAATACATTTCGATAGTGTTTTCAATATTAAATGAGCTAGAAAATGTGTTCAGCTGAGTGCTTGTTACATAGTAAATACGAAACCAATAGGATTGTTATTATTGTTGATTCCCTTTCTGATTTATCAATGGCAATTGTGCCCTTACTAAATACCCTCCCAGACAGCTTACAGTGTATAGCGTATGGCATAACATAAGTGATGCTTGGGCCAAGGATTTAATTCAGTGGTTCTGGTCCTTGCCTTGCAAGTGCAAGATCCTGAGTTTGAGCCCAAGTACCAAAAGTAATTAGAAAGAAACCCAGCAACATAAATGATGCTGCACATTCCTCCTCACCAGCGAAGCCTGGTCCCGTCACACCCTTCTCTCCTCTCTCCTCTCTCCTCGCCCCGCACTGTCTTCCCTCCTCACTCTGTCTGAGTTCTTTCTGTATTTTGTCTTCCCTCTCCCACCTGGATTCTCACTTCCAGAGGTTGTAGGAGCCCTTTTCTCTTTTTCCCCTTGAGCCTTTAGGTCATTGTTTAACTAGTTAACTTAGTCAGAGTTAACTTTCTTCTGCCCTTTTGGGTCCTACCCCATTTTTGTGTATGTGCAGCCTTTGGTCCTGGCCGCCCCCATTAATCTCTTTCCTATTACATTTTTTCTACTGCTCAGGCTGAGATGCGCAGCCCGGGCAAGGTGGCGGGAAAGAGGATAAGACTTGAAATGAATCTCAGGCTGAAACTGCCTGAGATGGGCCTGGGGACTTGTCTTGCTGATGTCCTTTCTCCCTTGCGGCACGTCCTTGTGTGAGGCAGATCCTGTAGGGAGGCACGAAGAGTCAGGCGGGACGTGGCTGGCAGTCGCCCAGCTTTCCACCGGAGTCGGGATGGGGTCGCTGCGAGGGCACAGTGGCCCGCGTGTCCTGGGGGTGCTCTGGAAGGAGCACGGTGAGCGTGATCTCTTCTCCCAGAGCAGGTCTTAAAGGTCTGAAGGTCCATCTTAACTCCACTGTGTGGTGAGGTTTCAGCTGATTAAGCAGCTGATTTATAAAAACAGTTGCATTCAAATAATAAAATGAGCAAAGGCTTGTCATAATAACAATATCCACAATACAATAATGTTAGCAAAAATAAAAGAAAGTACACAGAGGGGTCACTTTGTGCGAAGCAATGGGATAACACAGGCATTGTCACTTCTCTTTACAGCTGAGGGAACTGAAGTTCAGGCCTGACCAGGGTCACGCACCTAGGAAGTACTTAATGGAGATTTTAGTCTCAGTTTAACTCTAAAACTTATACCTTTTGTTCTGCTTTTTCACACAGCCTCCATGTTGTACTTTTTCCACAGATTCCAAGAATGGTGAAAATTGTTGAGGAAAGCTCACCTTACTTTAAGGTTATTGGCCCCAAAGACACTGGCCACAAAGTAGCGCCAGGAGTACTGTCCATTTTCCGAATCCTCTTCTCTCCAGAGGAGAATAAGGTAATAGAAACACTGGCAAGAAATTGATTAAAATCATGTCTCTCACAGTTTTAACTCAATTTTAAACACCTATGCAGCCGTCAATGGTGATACTAGTGCTGGCATTACTGGGGTATTGGAATGGTGGTGTTTGGCGTTGGCACACGATGCTGTTGGTGGTGATATTTTTGTCACTAATGATAGTTGTGTATGTTTTTGCAACTGTAGTGAAATACCTGAGGATGGATAGTTATTTAAAAAAGAAAAAGAGTTTTATTTAGCCCACAGTTTTGGAGGCTGAAACACCAAACAGAATAGCTTCTGGTTGAGAAGGTGGATCCTTGAAAGGCCTGACTGAGGTTCTGCAAAAAGGGTAAACTCAAAGCCTGAGGGAAGGGTAATGCTGGAACTAAAACTCCAGGATCTGAAGGTGAGGAATGTGAAGTGGTTATTGATGCCTATTTTCTTCTGGCTGCAAACGACTCCAAATGTGCCATCCACATGAGCCCACGGGAGCGTGTGTTGCTAGGGGAAGATGGAGAAAAGGTAGGCGGATTCGTGGAGTGGATCCTCATTCGTCTCTTCTGCTCATCACTCTCCACCTGGAAAAGACCTGGAAACATTACAGTCATGTGTTTTCCAGTGTTCGGACTTGCACGGCCTCAATAAAACCACATACAAAACCCACAGCCTTCTAGGTGGAAACGTGTGCTCGGCTCCTATGTTCACAGCATTGATGTGATGATTGTGGGGCCTTTTATCCTGCTGCCTTTGAGAGCTGCGATTGTGTCACTTTTCACTGTGAAGAGCTGGGTTGTGGGATCAGAAGCTAACATTGTGTCTATGCTGTCAGGAAACCAGTGTGACATTTCTAATCCTATGTCATCTTTGCCCAAATAGTTGTAAGGCCAAAATAGAGAACAGAAAAAGAGGCCTTTTGTGGGCAAATTAATGTTAATTTTTACACATATTGAATTAAGGGACACAAAAGTTTAGGATACCAATGTTAAGCTGATTAGAAGTATCTTCTAGGGGGCTGGAGGGTTAGCTCAGTGGTTCCAGCACCTGACTCGCAAGCACAAGGTCCTGGGTTCGATCCCCGGTAACCACATATAATGCTGGGCGTGGAGACAGGCCCACCAACAATCAACACCGCATACCACAATGCCGGGTGTGGTGGCTCATGCCTGTAATCCCAGCACTCAGGAGGTAGAGACAGGAGGATTGCTGAGTTCACGGCGGCTTGCCTGGGCACGCCCAGGGCCAGCCTGAACTACAAAGTGAGACCCTGTCTCAAATTAAAAAAAAAAAAAAAAGTATCTTCTAGGTAACTGAGACTTAAAATTTTATTTAAAACAATGTTTGTAATGCCCCTGAAACACATTTTCACCTCTTATTCTCATTCTAGGACAGGGGTAATATAAAACTATGTTAGATACTAATATTTGCATGTTTTCTTAAATAAAAACTTTTCTACTAAAAAAAAAAAAACTAGAGTATAGCTTCAACTCTGGCAGCCCTTGCTCCCCCTCTGCTGAGCTACCTCATGGTGGACGGTGTTATGGTGAGAGCATATGGGAAAGGTAGAGATGGGAGAGGGAGATAGAAATCAGAGCTGGAGCAGGGACCAGCAATAACCTCCACGAGGTCCTACTTCTGAAAGGTCCACCTCACTGAAGACCAAGCACCGGGCCTAAACTCTTGGGGGACAAAAGCATACCCAAGCCGTGGCATTGATGACGGCAGTAATGGGAGGAGGGATAATGGTGGGTGAGAGGAGGTGGTAGACCACTGGGAGCAAGAAAAGAATCACCTGACAGTGGAGGCATATAGGAGCTGGACGCAGTCCAGGCACAAGGAAAGCAAAATGTGTGACACGTTCCCTGCCCCATCGCCTAACTCATCGTATTTGTATCTGAGTAGGAAATTCACAGGACACCAAAAAAGGAAAAAGTACAGTCAGATGCAGTGTACTGAGACAAAGGATAAAGATTATGGCGTCTTAGAAATTTGGGACTCCAGTTAGTGATAGCTTTCTTCCCAGAATCTGACTTGTCAGCCTTACTTACTGCAAGGACTATGGCCTGGACCTGGGCCCAGATGGAGTCTTCTGCTCCCCAGTGCCTGGTGGATGACTGGCCCTTGATAAGAGGCTGACCTCCGCTGTGGTCTCACCCAATGGCCTGAGAAGCTAGAGCTTAGGGCAGAGCCCTGCCTGGCTTGCTTCTCCATGTCTGCGCACAGGCAGGCTAGAAAGGGTCTTCACAGTACAGGAGGAAGCCATCTCCCCCCAGTGTCCCCACCTGTTCCAGAAATCAAACCATTTTCAGGCTTTTCCAGTCATAAAAAATGTACTTCTGCTGGGCGTGGTGGCTCACGCCTGTCATCCCAGCACTCGGGAGGCAGAGGCAGGAGGATTGCTGAGTTTAAGGCTTGCCTGGGCTACATAGGGAGTTCGGGGCCACCCTGAACTACAAAGCGAGACCATGTCTCAAAAAAAAAAAAAAAAAGTGAGAGAAAATATACTTCCTCCCAGAAGGAAGGGTTAGCAGGACTGAGGGCACTGGGCTCCTCCTCAGCCCTTCTTCAAGGCCGGAAGAGTTGGCCAAGTCTTTTCTGTGGGCCTAAGTGGGGGCGCATGGGGAGAAGGAGAAGGGTTTTCTCAGCATGATTGAGTAACAAGGATGGAAAACAAGACTTACATCGGTGGGACACAGTGTCAGGCTCTCAGTAAGGTTAATAACGAGTGAGTCTATCTGTATGGCCCCATCTGGGTTGGAATCGGTGGAGAACAGAGGAGTCACAGCCAGCTCTGAGTCCCAGCTTCTCCACCTTCTATACTTACAGCTCCTGCTCATGTCATTACCTGTTATTACTGTGAGGACTGTCACTCCTTTCCTGAAGAGCAAGGGTGGAGAATTTTGTGTGGTCTGCCAAGCACATGCTCACTGTAGTGAGCAGTTAAAGATGCCGTTACAATAACCTGCTGTTATTTTGCCACTTTGTGCCCCTTTGCTACTATTTATTCCTTGGGTTATGTTTACGGACGTGGAGCTTTGTTTGGGGTACCAGTGAGACAAACGAAAAGGTAGGCCACTCGAGGTGTGGAGCTTTTTGTTACACATTGCTGCCTTCCTCCTGTTTTTCCTGCAGGCTCCTGTCTAAGCTGTCTGTGAAAAGAACAGCACCTTGGTTTTATTTGGGTGTCAGCCTCCTGTCATTTCCTTTTGTGGCTGGCTTGAAGGACACATCACGCTGGATTTGAGGAGCTGGTGTTTCTTAATTTTTCTTTTCTTTTTTCCTGTGCTGGAGAAAATATGTCATCTGTTGGATAAGCGATGTTCTACCTGCAGGTTGTCTGGCTGAGAAAGGGGCACATGGGGTTTTGTGAGGAGCTGGCATGTTCTGTATTGTGATAGGCAAGCGGGTTATATGATGGTTTCATCTGTCAAACCTGTACGCGCACTATTTTGTACCTTTCCAATACAACTGCAAAGTTTATCTTAAAAGCTGTATAATAATAGAAAAGGGAGTGAGTAGAAACCAAAATAAGTGAAACCAAAATAACAAGCAGATGTTAACAATTGTTGAATTGAGTGGCAGGTACATCGGGGCTTGTTATATTATTTTGGTTTTTTTTATGTATGTTTTAAAATTTAATCAAAAGCCAAAGAAAAGCCATTACTCTTTATAATGCTTATCGACACTCAGATACTAGTTGAAAGGTAGATAAATTGACATTTACTTTATAACCAGTAAGTGCTAACTTTCCTGTTGAAGATTAGTATACTTGGCTATATTTTATATTCCTAGCTCTCTTATTCCCTCCTACTGTTCAACTTACACGGCATCACATGTGTCAGGAAAGTCCTAATTTAAATTAAGTTAAATGTTGTTACACTGTTATTTAATTATTTGAAAATTACCAACAGTTATATATATGCATAAGGAGAAGAGTGAGACTAAGTTACCCATGAGAAATTTTATATCTAGTTTTGGGTACATTAAGAGTTTGTGAAGGTTGGAGGGATTTAGCTGAATGGCACTGTCTCCTGTCTTGCAAGTGCAGAGTCATGAGTTCAATCCCCAGTACTGGGAGAAAAAAAAAGATTTTGTTCAGGACTTGGATTCCATGCTATCCTCCACTTCACTGAATCTATGTTCTAAAGGCAGAGTTGCTTTTTCCTTTTGCTGGCCGGCTCAGGCTGGTGGCCTGTGTTTTGTATCTTCACTCGCCCTCGCCGGTGGGGAGAAAGCTGCCAGGGCCGTGCAAGGAATGGCCGGGTAGCATCGGGCACACTGTCTCCCATGCTATTCCCAGAATGCAACCCAGCAGGAACCAGAGCCAGATTTATTTTGGGAACAAGTCAATCATTTTACCAAGTGTCACTGTTTCTTCAGTTGGCCAGATTGATAGCCTAAGTGTGCACGAACTTTCCCTCCTCGTCCCCTGCTGATCTGCGTGCCCTGTTCTCATTTGCCCGCCTCACATCTGGAGGGTGAGATATGTAAATTGCAGCCTGCCACAGTGAATAAGCCAGTCCCCTTTCCGCTGGATTTGCAGCACCCGTGTATATTAGCACTTCGAAGATGATAATGCAGTCTACATTTTCCCCCCGTCATCTATTCATCTGGCTTCCTAGGGATGGAACTTGTAAAGAATACCAAATATCCAGATAACAGGTGCTGCAGATTCACTTTGGCTTTCCTTATCTCTCCTAACCCAGAATTTTTTAAACCATAAGATACACTGTTAATCTAATGATCCTTGTGCATATATCATGCACTATTGAAATATGACAGTTGATGTTATCATAAAATAACACTAAATTTCTGAAGCCTGGCACTTTTATTGACTTCTTAAATTTGAATCTTTAGTGTTAAAATGAGTAAAAAATATTAAGCTTTTGTCAGAAAGCACAACTGAAATGTTTCCTTGCACTTAAAAAAAAGCTTCTTTTGGGCTGGAAATTTAGCTCAGTGGTTCCGGCACCTGCCTCACAAGCTCAAGGTCCCTGGTTCGGCCCGGTAACCACATATGACAGTACTGGGCGTGGTGACTCATGCCCACCAGCAATCAGTACCACTTACCACAGTCAGGCATGGTGGCTCACACCTGTAATCTCAGCACTCAGGAGGCAGAGGCAGGAGGATTGCTGTGAGCTCAAGGCTTGCCTGGGCTACATAGTGAGCTCAGCACCAGCCAGAACTACAAAGTGAAATCCTGTCTCAAACAAAAAAGCTTCTTTTTATAAGAGTGGGTATATGGGTATAGCAGCAATGTTGGAAGAAAATACCTTATGCAGTGATGCAAATTTCTTGCTCATCTGTGTTCTGAGAAAATATTGAATTTGATGTCAACATGGTTTTCCTGTTCTGTTACTGTGAAATTTTAAAACCATGTGAACATAGTTGATGGTTCTGAGGTGTACAATAATAATAAATTATATTGCCAACACTTGATAAAAGTGTAGATGTCATAAACATGTCCACAATCAATAGTGATTTTGGGATTTTTTTTTTTAGACAGGATCTAACTATGTAGTTAGGATCTCACTATGTCCCCCAGGCTGACCTTGAACTCACAGGGATTCTCCTGCCTAGGTCTCCTAAATTCTGGGATTACAGGTACACACCACCACACCTGGCTCATAGTCAATAATTTTTATTTGCAGGGATGGGATTTGGCTCAGTGGTTCCAGGGCCTGCCTGGCAAGTGCAAGGTCTTGAGTTCAATTCCCAGTACCACACCACACACAAAAAGTAATAATTTTTATTTTCAAATGTAATGATAGGGATTTTATCTGGGTGCCCTCAGTAACACTAGGGCCTAGCCCAGTACCTGACATATAGCAAGTGTGCACTAAATATTTGTTGGGTGAGACAAATAAACAAAGGTAAATTTTAAACAAAATTTAAAGAAGTTACGTGAACCTCAGGATGGCCTACAGATGACAAAAGCAGAAACATCTAAAAAAGGCTCAAATTTTTTCTTGCATCTTCAATATATTGGAAGTTAACTTTTCTTGTCATTTTAACCATAAGAAAGATGCCTAGGGGCCGGAGGGTTAGCTCAGTGGTTACAGCGCCTGCCTTGTAAGCGCAAGGTCCGGAGTTCTATCCCAGTAACCACATACAATGCTGGACATGGAGACTCACGCCCACCGGCAGTCAACACCACATACCACAGTGCTGGGTGTGGTGACTCACGCCCACCAGCAATCAATACCACATACCACAGTGCCAGGCGTGGTGGCGCACGCCTGTAATCCCAGCACTCAGGAGGCAGAGACAGGAGGATTGCTGAGTTCGTGGTGGCTTGCCTGGGCACCATAGTGAGCTCAGGGCCAGCCTGAACTACAAAGCGAAACCCTGTCTCAAAAAAAAAAAAAAAAAAAGATGCCTAGGAAGACTTCTCTAAGAAGAATGTTCCCCTCCATTTTTCTTCATATTTTCATTGAATCATATCACTATATTTTTAGATTCCTAGACATGATGAATATATATGATAGGCTGATGAGGACCTTAGGAATTCTCTTTATGAAGACCTCTTGATAGCTTATTACCAAATTATGATATTAACAGTGAAAAATAGTCTTTGACTCACTCTGGACATTCTGTGAGCTAAGATCCAATTCTTTGAGGCCCAATTCTGTGAGCCAGAATCCAATGGGAGCCATAACAAGCTTTTGCCTTCCTGAAACTTATGTTCTGCAATGAATACACAAATATGTAATTTAATATCAAGTGCCAACATGAGCAAGGTGAGACAACAATTAAGACTTTTCTCCAATAGAATGGTGAGAGGAAATGTTCTGCGTAGGTGATATTTGGGCAGAAAACTAATTTAAGCCATGTGAATAGCTGAGAGAAATGGTCTCTGAGAGAGGGAACAACAGTGCAAAGGCCCTGTGGCAGAAATATGCTTGACACAAATAGGCTGAGGTAAGTGCAAGAAGGAAGTGGAGCCGGAGCAGAGAAAGCTACTAGAAAGATGGTAAAAGGTGAGCTTGAGATCATGAAGGACTGAAGAAGTCACACAAAGTGGAATATGAAGTGCCCACCAAGTGCCCATATGTATTATGGAAACTTTGACTATGAAAACCCAGCTTTTCAAATTATTAGTACATGATCCATCAGCCTCCATCTGTCCTGCTCCTTGGCCCAGAGGAGTTTAAATACATATTATTTCAATGGTCAGTGCTTCATTATTTAAATCTGAAAGATCTTTTTGGTTTTTCAAAATTATTTACCTATGTGTTTCGTTATATATTTATATCTCTCAGGATTCATAGGTATTCATTTACAATGTAGGCTGTAGCACAGTACCATTCTGAAGAATCTTTAAGGTTAACATAACCACAATATGATTAGCACATCAAGAAATTACCAAAGTTCCTTAGTATCTGTTTCTGTGTTTGATTGTTTTTATATTCCACATAGCAGTGAGAGCATAAGGCGTTTGGCTCTCTGGGATTGGTTTATTAGTATCATCCAGTACCCCGTCACTGTGTAGAGCTCCCCAGGTGAATCACAGTTCTTTTCTGAAGTTGGATTGCTTAAATTGGGACCCAAGCAAGGCTCTCAGAGTGATCCCCTTCCAGCTGTTCCAAATGTCCTCACTGTTGCTCGCAGCAGGGTGGTGAGATCTAAGTCCTGGATTAGATTCCTATTTCCTTTTGGCTTTTTGAATCCGTTCTAGGAGATATGATACCTCAGATCGCATCAGATCAGAAAGCACAAAACGTCTATTGTGTTCTATTTTTCTGAGGCTTCAATGAAAGTCATTACCTAGATCAATGGGATTTACGTTCCTAATTCTACAATCAATTTGCAGCTACTGGTTTGTGTTCTTCTAAAAAGCACAATGAAACTTTTCCACATCAATTTTGAGATACAGTTCAAAGTGCCGTACGTATAGAAAAAGACTTGACCCTTTCCTTTTACCCACCCTAGTGGTTTTGATTAGCAACGGCACAGTCTGCCTTACATTTGAGGACCACTCTGGCTGCGGAGTAGAAGTTAGACTGAGGGAGGTACAAGGCCTAACAACTGTGTCCCTGCCCTTGACTTCTGTGTTGTTCCTTCCTCACTGGGGAGAGCATTATAATTTTAAATTATTTTTAACTGGTGAAAACCATGTGTTTATGACATATAATATATATATGGAATGGCTAAATCAAGCCATTTAACATATCCATTACCTTCCATATTTAATTTTTGGTGAGAACATTTGAAATTTATATTTTTTAGCAATTTCCAAGCACTACATTCCCCAATTTCTCGTTGCCAATAATGCAGCATCCTAGACCAGGTAAATCATGAAGAAAAGAGGTTTACTTTGGCTCACAGCTCTGGACCAAGGTGAGGAGTTGGTCTCGCTGGTGAAATCCTCTGGCAGTGCAGGGATCACACCGCTAGAGCTGAGCATGTACATGTGTGTGCGCATGTGCACCGTCTCTTCTAGTCTCTCTCCTCACAGGTCACTAGCAATGCAGTCCTGGGGTTCTACTCTTATGACTCCATTTAATCCTGCCTATGCTTCTAAAAACTATCACAGGATTAACTTTCAACCCTTTTAGTACTTCACAATAGAGATTAACTTCCAATGTAGGAGCCCCTGGAAGAAACAACAGATCTGAACTGGTTCCTAACTCCAGGCTTTCTTTTGTAAGGGAGATAAAGGTCTATCTACTCCAAACTACTCTTACTTTGGTTTTTTCCCTATTGCCCTTGGCTGAACTGAACCCTGCTAAACCCAGAAGGAAGAGGCTTTGCAGCAGCTCCGCAGAGACAAGGGTGGTAGGACCAGGGTGGTGACAGCAAAGGAGGAGTTCGAGCTCTTACTGTGGAGCTATCAGAAGCGGCCGGGAAGGGTGCGAGAAAGGGGGGAATCTAGACTGACGCCTGGCAGGAAAGGCTGGGTAGAGAATCGAGAATAAGATGGGAGTGTGGAGCTGATCGCTGGATTTGGCACAGCCACTGAGGGACCTTGGCATGCAGTGTTAATGTGGGACTCTGAGCACGGAAGTCTGTCTGATCGAGTCAGTTGAGGGAACGGAAATATGAAGAGGTGGCAAAGTTCAGTATAAATAGTGTCAGGGATGTTTTTCTATAAAAGGTAACGAGAAAGGCCAGAAAAAGCTGAAGGCAGATGTTGAGGTCAAGGTTAGGACTTTTTTTTTTTTTAATAATTAAGATGAGATTATTCAGGTGCTTCTGAGCTGATACATGAATGTTCAGTAAAGGAAAACCATAATTCAGGAAAAACCTGGAGTTACTGCGAAGGCTTGATATCTAGCACATTGGAAAGGGGTTAGTTTTAGAAACAGGAGTGAAGCTAGGATTGACAGATTTAAGGGTACCTTAGAAAGCCAGAAAACAAAAACAAAAAAAAACACTGAAGAAGAAATTGTCCTAAGCGGGTGATTTATACATGGACTAAACACTGTGATTGCATCCTAGGGACAGAATAGTACATGTAAACTTGGAAATCGCAGGTCTCTTTTCAAGCCAAAGGTCAGAAATCACTCTCTTTTATCAGACATAGATATGTGGATACCTCTAGGAAGAATCCAAACTAAATCACAGGAAGAACCAGAGTGGTAGGAAAAAGCCCAAAACACCCAATCAATCTTGTTTCTAAACTGGCTGGGATTTCAGAACTAATTCTTCCCCATTGAGGGGTAAATTTCAGATTGAAGAGCTACTATATAATACATACTTGTAACTGTCTAGAGAATTTAGAACATTTTCCGAGGATACTGAGTATGAAATTCCTAATCAGAATTTCTAGTCTTAATCAGATCTGGTTTTGCTTGGCTGCCATTTCTCCATCAACTTTAGGAGTGGAGAAAAAAGCCGATAGAAGATGCGAAGCTTTAACACACTGGCTTCACCCTCGATCACACAGAAGGTCATTTATTGCGGCAGAAGACATCATTTCCCTTTGCTGAGGTTCTAAAGGACAGAATTATTGCCATGTTTGCATTCTACTGCAGGACTAATATAAAAATCAAGATTCATTCCTTTCACTTCTTGGAAAGTCATGCCTGCCATTTTCATTATTGGTGGCTTGCTTGCTTGCTTTTTCTTCCTTTCTTTTTCTTTTTTCAGCTTGAAGAATGGGCATGTCACAAAGAAGACAAAAGCACAAACATTTGAAAGTTTCATCTGTAGAGCATTGTTATGTGTAGGGGACCACATTCTAAGAGCTGAGGTTAATTCATGGCCAAGTCTCAGGTAGTAAAGGGAAAAGAGCTCAGAATAAATATTTTGCCTTTGAATGGTGACCTGATCGCTCTGGGTGCAGTGAAAGGGAGTCAACAACTGAAGTAACTGCTTCCCTCGAAGGCCCACAGGGCCTCCCAAGCCATCACATCTGAATGAACTCTAAGCCAGCAGAGCAATAGATAATGGTATATTACGTAATCTAAAATAGTCCTGTTAACTGTATAACTTCAGAGATTGGAATATATTTTCAAGGAATTGTTTGAGGTCTTTTTTAATATTATTTATGGATTTATAAATTGACTATGAAAACATCATTCTAATAATCAAATTTCAAACATCCACATTTAGAAACTTGAAAAGATTTTGAAAATATCCCTCTTAATATTTTAATCAGCCTCTTAGGTCCTTTCCAGCTGCCTTAAATTCCTTACAGAACAAGGCAGAGGATATGTGAAGATAGAATAAAATAAGACAAAACATTTTGGAATCTTCTTTAATCCTAGATTCAGTGGCATTATTGGTTTTTACCCCTTTCAAAGCCTCAATTAATATTAAATCTCCACATGTATCGCTGCTTTCCCAACAAAACCTTCACCGAAGAAGAAATGAAAATAGGACTTATCTCTTTAGCATTTGGTTGTAATCAGATAGATGAACACATTGTTGAATTCTGTAGGGTTTGCTGAGATCCAATATCTTCGTGTAATTTACAGTTCCTTCTGTCTGGATGAAATAATTTCTGAGCCTGGCATCACCATCTGGAAACCAGAATGAATTGCAAAGCGAAGAGTCCAATACTCTAATTCTAATAAAGGCCACGAGTACTGTTCATTAATTTTTATTACTCGCTTCTGCCTTGGGATTGCTACGGCAGCTCCCCTTGCTGGGAACACTGTGTTCGCGCGGGGCCTTCCTGGGCAGCACCCGCTGTTCAGGTCTCATCCATCCGAAGATCATCCCAGGGAAGCCACTGGCCATTTGTAACATAAAGCGGCTCCTTCCCACATTAGCACTTGAACATGTCTTATATTTTTCAAACCCCTTGTCACTTTCCGAACTTACCTTGCCCTATTGTTATGATAATGTTTATATTGTTATCCTAATGACAAGAATGAACGCACATTGACGTTTCCCTATGTACTATACACAAAGCCCCAGGTTTGATATAAAATTGTAAACCTGACAGCTAGCGCTGGGAATGTTTGCTACTCTCCAAACTCTGAGCACAGCGCTTCATCACACCAGTGCTGGTCAGGCTCATCCCTTGGCTGGAGCCTGTGGTGGCTTCCCTTCCCTGGCCTGCCTCCCTTTACCCAGGACGGTCTCCTTATAATACACTGCCCCTTCGCTGCCAGCATTTTTCTGAAACATAAGCCAGGTTGTGTTCTTACTAGCTCCTGGCATCTTTTTTTTTTTTTTTTTTTTTTTGAGACAGGGTCTCGCTTTGTAGTTCAGGCTGGCTCTGAGCTCACTGTGTAGTTCAGGCAAGCCTCGAACTCAGCAATCCTCCTGTCTCTGCCTCCCGAGTGCTGGGATTACAGGCGTGAGCCACCACGCCTGGCACCTGGCATCTTTAAAGCTCTCTCACCCATCCTAAGGTCTCGCCTCTGGCTCTTGAGCTGCTCTGCGACACCCTCACCAACACTGCTCGGCTGGGTATCTAACCACTGCCTTTCCTTTGCTCCCCATTGGCCATAGCAGCCGCCATTCACCCTGATGGCTTGTCTCGCACTCACTGGCATCTCCATGAAATGTCATTGTTTCAGGGAGGTCTGTCCTGACCTGCCCCCCAAGAGGGCTCTCCCTCCTGTTGCTTAATCATGCTGCCTTTCTTCCCACTCACTACCCAGCATTGTCCTGCTCACTGCCCTTCATTCAGCAAAGTTTTGTGCAGTGTCTGCTACATACAAGGCCCTGCTGTAGGCATCAGTGTACAAAGTCAGTAAGACAGCCAGAGTCCCAGCTGACCTGGAGCTATTTGGAGGAGACCATTACACAACAACCTCAGTAAGTAGTCAGAGTATATAAGGTGTGTCAGGGGCAAAGTGCCAGGTAAGCCAAAGCAGTGTGAAAGGCTTGGGAGCCATAGGGCAGGTGTTTGAGAGTCAAGTTGAAACCAAAGAATGAAGGAAGAGCTCAAAAAGAGAGTGGATGGGCCAGAGATTTAGCTCAGTGGTTCCAGTGCCTGCCTCGCAAGTGCGAGGCCCTGAGTTCGATCCCGGTGACCACATAGAATGCTGGGCGTGGCAACTCACGCCCACCAGCCATCAATACCACATACCACAGTGCCAGGCATGGTGGCTCATGCCTGTAATCCCAGCACTCGGGAGGCAGAGACGGGAGGATTGCTGAGTTCGAGGCTTGCCTGAACTACACAGTGAGCTCAGAGCCAGCCTGAACTACAAAGCGAGACCCTGTCTCAAAAAAAAAAGAGAATGGATGACTGTGCCAGTCCTGAAGAAAAGAGACCTTAAGTGGTGTAAGTACAGGGAAGGGGCTCGGATGGAGGGAGCTTCACTGTCAAGGCTCTGAAGGGGAGATTGTAGCCACAGAGATAAATAAGAAGAGGAGACGTGGTCAGAGAAAGGTCGTAGGCCAGGCCCTTGAGCTCTTGTGAACATTTCAGTGCTCAGCATGGAGACTTTGAGCAGAGGCACAATCTGAGGTGACTGGATCTTAACTGGATCTTTCTGGCTCTTGGAAGGAAAGTGGTTTTGGAGAGAGCGAAGATTACAGAAAAGTCCCATTAGCCTAGGAAAGATAACAGTGCCTAGGTCCAGGGTCGCAGGGAGTGTGTGCGCGCCTGTGTGTGTGCCGAGAAGTGACGGAAGTCTGAATATCTTCTGAAGGTAGATCCAACAGGCTTTACTAATAACAGACCCGCAGGGATATAGCTTTGTGGCACTGCACCTGCCTGGCACACGCAAAGTCTTGAGTTCAATTCCTGATAGAAAAAGAAAGAGCAATTCAAGCTTCTTTCTTCTAAGATTCTAAATCCAGCCCACTGGAAGGATGGAGAAGACAGTACCAACGCCTGGATGCTGTGTGGGAGGGGGGTTCAGGTGGAATGTCAGGGATAGGACCTCAGCTTTGTGGAGCTTTGTGGGTACTAGAAAAAGGATCTCCCACTGGGCTCCTACAGTTGGGACCAGCAGCGTGAGCTGGGTTTCAACCCTTGATTTTCCATTCCTACCCTACATGCAGGGAGTGCCATTAATCAGAGGCTTTGGTTTGGGACATGACATGTTTAGATTTTATGAGGAGCCTGGGTAGCTGGGTGGGAGTGTGGAGTTTGGGGGCTGCAGAGAGAACTGCAGGAGTAAAGCCATGTTTCAGAGCCTTGCTGGCTATTTCAGCTTTACACTTATTTATTTATATATTGCATTGTATGTTATTTATTCACTGGTTCATTGTCTTATGTCCATTCTTCATGTAAGGGGAAGAGAGTTAGGACATGTCTGTTTCCTAATCAGTTGTATGCCACATACTTAATAAACATAGTTGAAGAATAAACCGATTGGGGTTACCACTGCTTCCTACCTGTTCCATGGCTTCTGAAGCCCAGTGTGTGGCACGTTTATGTCAAATATGTATGCCAGATATTCCCATTTCTTTCCACTCCCCAAAAGTTTTAAAAACAAAAAAAAATCCTCTAGGCTAAGGATACGGCTCAGGGATAGAATGCCCTGGGTTGTAGACTTTAGCCCTAGTACTAATACCCAGTACTTAAAACAAAAACAAAACAGAAAACCTTCCACCACTTGATACCATTTTCAGCATGATCATTGAAAGGAGATGTAAGCTCAAAATGACATTCCATTTACCAAGATTGCCTTGCAGCTAAAATATACTGACATAAAAAACACTGAAAATGAAGGAATAATAAACTCAGATTAGATAATACCTTCCTTTCATGGTGACTCCTGAGCATCTCATTTCTTGAGGGGACTGTTAGCATTTTCCTCTTACATGCAGTCTGGTTTTTTGCTGAGGATTCGCTTTTAACTTTTGCTTTGTTGTGTTGCCAGTGAGGGTTCTATTTCTGTCTAATGAGATGACATAAAGTGCGACTTAATTCAGCATTTTTGTTGCATTTATATTCAAGAATGGGAAAAACAGATGCCAAGGGTCTCAGCATTTTTATTTGGAATGATCAGTCATGGTTTGCACAAGAGAAGAGTTTCAAATGGTACTATGCATCAGTTAGCTATTGCTGTATAACAATAGAGTATCCAAAACTTAGTAACTTAAATAATAATATTTATGTTTCTTGAGTGTGAGAAACTGAAGGTGTAAATGAAGCCCAGAACAGATGATAGGTATTGTGAAATAGGAAGAAAGTGTTCAAAGGGGAAGAGGAACTAGTGAGGAGGGCAGGGAAAAGCAAAGTAAGGAAAGAAAATCTGATGGTGAAAAGGAATAAAGGGGAACAACGCTTATGTATGTGAGGGCATGGGGGCTGAAGAAAGGGCAGGGGAATGGCAAAAAATAAGAATCAAGATATGTCATGTATAGGTAAGATTCTCAATGATGAATGTGATTCATAATGTATTCCTAAAATGTACCAATAAACTCAAATATTAAAAAATAATAAGCATTTATTATTGCTCACAAGACTGATTCTTTTTCTAAATTGATTTTATTGGTACATTTTATATAAACATCATGATCACACTCAACACTGAGAATTTGTACCAATACATGACACAACTTAATTCTCATTTTTTTTGTTTTTGTTTTTGTTTTTGTTTTGGTGGTACTGGGGATTGAACTCAGGCCCTTGTGCTTCCAAGGTAGGTGCGGTATCACTCGAACTAAATCCCCAGCCCTTAATTCTCATGTTTTTCCCATTCCCCTAACCAATGTACAACCCCCTATATACATAAGCTCTGTTTCCTTTTTTTAACCATCAAATTTTTTCTTTCCCTTCTTTACTTATCCTTAACCCTCTTTTCCCTTTGAACATTTTATTCCTATTTCACAATATCTGTCATACATTTTAGAACTCATTTACACATTCATTTTCTTATACCAGAGAAAAGATATAGTATCTACAAATGTGTGACCTATTTATTTCACTTATGAGTATGTCCTCAAGATACGTCCATTTGAGTCTAAATGACTCAAATTTATTATTCTTTATGGCAGAGTGATACTCCATTTTATTAAAAAAAAAGAAAAAAATCTTCTCTATCCAATTTCCAGTTGATAGGTATTTGTGCTATTTCCAAGATTTAGCTGTTACAACTGAGCTACTATAAACATGGGTGCACATATGTCACTGTGATACGATGCTTTTAATTCTTTCGTATATATCCCTAGCAGGGGAATAGCAAGGTCACATGGGACCTCTAATCCTAGGTTTTTGAGGAATCTCCACACTGGTCTCCATAGTGATTGCCATTATTTTGGGGGTTACTTTTTGGTCTTGGCTGGGCATGCTCCCATGTCTAGACACTGACTGCTTGTCTGGGCTGGGCCCCCTCACATATCTGGGCATCAGCTGGCTGAGCCGGGACTGACATGACCCCGACTGGGACATCTGGGTTGTCATCCCACACCTGCTACCGGGCTTTGGTATGGCTTCTTCACATGGTACATGGGGTTCCAAGAGCAAAACTGGAAATACCAAAGCTTCTCGAGCCTCAACTGGAAACTGGCATAACTTCTGACATTATCTCTTGCTCAGAGCAAGGGGAGATGGAGATATAGAGTCCACTCCTAAAGGAGAAAAGGCAGAGTCACCTTGCACAGTGTAGGCCCAAGGAGACCATTACAGAGCTGGAGATTTAGCTCAGTGGTTCCAGCATCTGTCTCGCAAGTACAAGGTCCTGACTTTGAACCCTGATACCAAAAAAAGCAAAAGAAGAAAGAGACCATTAGAAGCATTCGTGCAACACATGGACTGGAAACGTAAGTGGAATCTAGAAGATGGCTGGGAAGGGACTCTGTGATTTCCTTTGGTCTAAAGAAAAATATCTCCTGACTGACACCATTTCCCTTCCCCTCTCCCAGGTATCTAGAAAACATGGGAAGCCTGGATTCTCTCCTGGCTTATAGGTTTTAACACTTGAACCATACTCCTTCTCTCAGAAAAGAGAATCTTATTAAAAGTACATGTGCCTTGAGAAGTTTCACAGAAAAATATACTAAATTGTTTTGGGAAAATGCCCAGCATAACCACCATTATTTTTCCAAGATAGTTTTATCATGTTGGCTTTTCCACAACTAATGATTGTATCCTTCCCTTGTAGGATTACGCCCATGTGTTGACCTGTGTCACTGAGAGAGAAAAATTTATTGTACCCATTAAAGCTAGAGGTGCACGAGGCATCCTGGATTTTCCTGATGAGCTGAACTTTTCCACTTGCCCTGTCAAATACAGCACCCAAAAGATTCTGTTGATACGAAACATTGGCAACAAAGATGCTGTGTTTCACATCAAAACCCGGAGGTATGGACGCTTAGCTCTTGTTTTTGAGTGATTACGATTAAGGCTGGTCAGTACAGGTACTTTACAAGAATAGCATTCCTGGTAGAATTGCTGTTAAGGTCCTCAGGCAAAGCTGGGAGACTTCACTGACATTAGATTAGACTTCCTGTTCATCCTAAAAGGAAACTAAACACCAAGATTTAAATATCTTATACCCTTTTTATTTTAACTAGAGCTTCCTGTTTGTTTTGTTTGTAAAAATGCTTGATAAATGTCCTTTTAACATACCATGGGAATTTATACATAAAAATAATTTGTTTTGACTGAGAATTTTCATAACTGCCTGGATGAGTTTGCTATTGCTGTTGTGCCAAATTACAAGTCTAGTGGCTTAACAGAAGGTTATTATCTCACATTTCAGGAGGTCAGAAGTCTCCCTGGGCTAAAATGTATTATCCACATTTCAGCAGGTCAGAGGTGTCAGCAGGGCTGTGATCCTTTTGGAAATTTGTGGGGAGGATGAATTTCTTTGCCCTAAGCCTCTGGGGCCATTCATAGTCCTTACTCAAGACTGAATGTCATCTGAAAAGGGTGGGGGGAAGTATGGTAGCCATTTTATAGAACTGTTATAAGGAAAAAAATAAATCAATAAATAAACTTTCACATATAGTAAGTTTTGGCTTTTTTTTTTCAAATGAGCTAATGCCAGGTGGCTGGCAGAATAATAGCTCCCCTAATATGCCCATGCCCAAAAGTTCTGATTAAAAAATGTTACATGGCAGGGGGATTAGGTTATAGATGTAAATACTGCTGCTAATCAGTTGACATTAAAATAAGAATACTATCTTGGGTTCTCTGCATGGGCCCAACATAAATACAGAACAAGGAAGTAGAAGAAAATTCAGCATGGTGGGATGTGAGAAGGACTCAGCTTGCTTTGAAGATGAGAAAACTGTGGGGTACGGAGGTGGTTATCAAGAGCAGGATACTCTAAGTAATGGAGTTGGGTTTTAACCTGAGTATTTATGGAGTAGCCATGATGTAGACACAGCTACATAAAAGATGGTGAGCCAGCCTTTGATCCTGAGGAACTCTAATAGGACTGGAAAGAACAACTTGTTATGGGTCTGAGAACAGGGGCTCCTTGGTGGACCTTGACCACATTGATTAGCTTGAGAAGACAGGCGGGAAGGAATCAAGTTCTTTTTCATGACTTTTCAACAGGAGTTTTTATACTGTCCTGAATCATGAGATCAATTTCAGAACAATTTCATTCGTTTTTCTGGATAAGGACATCTCTCTTTAGAAAGGTTTAGTGATTGCTTCTGTCTGGCTTCTCAAAAGTCAGACAACTGTAGAATGATCGGCTAATGATTTCTTGACTGTAACATTCTTGGATTGGTGGGATACAGTCAGAACCAGATCTGCATAAAACGCAAAATCTCAAGTTATAAATTTCCCAGAGAAACCTCGTTTCCTTCACACAAAGACAAGATAGACATTTTTTCCTTTTGATGGTGAAAGAATGTTCTGGCAGTTCTTCAAGTTTCCCAGGCTTATGTGGGGATTTATCACCAGTGTCCTGACTTGACCATCTGAAAGCTTTGTCTCCTGCTCCAGGATCCGGGTTGCTAAGAAGTCAGATTTCTGATTACTAGGGAACTCAGGATAACCCTAGTGGCTTACTGCTCTGGTTCCACTTTCCTCTTTGCTTTGGACTCCTATGAGTTTTGCTTGTTTTATTTTATTCAGTCCTTCTGGCTATCATCTGGTTGAAGAATTCTAGATTATCCAGTCTACTGTACTGTAGTTAGTAGGTGTGCCACTGCAGGATGAGGGCACATCCTCCGCGTATTTCAGGCATATCACTATCTCTGAACTATTTAATTTAAATCCACATTCCTACCTGCTAACATATTTCTCTTGGCTGAAGTTTTGTTTTTTATATTTCTTGTAGCACGTTCTACTATAAGTTGTCTTCATTTTTTTCTGTTTGAAAAAGAGTATTTTTCCTTTATGTGTGAAAGATATTTTCTCTTCAGTATAGAATTGTAGCTCAAAATGTATAATATATTTTCCAGTATTTTAAATATATCACTCAATTGTCCTTTGACTTACATTTTCTTTATTATAAATCTGCTGTAATTCTTATCTTTGTTCTCCCACATGTACTATAGTTATATCTTTTTCTTGGGCTGCTTTCATCATTTTAGTTTTTAGCAGCTAAAATATGACTTGTCTAGGTATTGGTTTTTTTGGGGGGTGGGCCTGTCTTTTGTTTTGTTTTGTTTTGTTTTAATCCTGTTGAGGTTCTCTGAACTTTCTGGATATTTTATTGTTTTTGGAAAATCTCAACCTTTAGATAAAGAAGATATTTCTTCTCTGAGCTTCTCTTCTGCATGTGGGGAAGTTCCATCTGCCACAAGTGAAGGCCACTGGTGACACAGTGACGTGCATCCCGTCCCTTCATAAGAAAGGGCATTGTCTGTCTTTGGATTTCAGGTTGTTTGCCCTGCAGCCTCAGCCCTCTGGTGGGGTTCAAGAAGAGTTGTGTTTTGTTGTTTGTCTGTGTTTTGTTTGTTTTGTTTCTTAACTGTGAGGACCAGAGAACTTACAGTTTTTTTGCATCCTAAAGGGAAGTAAGACTTTTTTTGAGACAGGGTCTCACTTTGTAGTTCAGGCTGGCACTGAGTTCACTATGTAGCCCAGGCAAGCCTCGAACTCAGCAATCCTCCTGCCTCTGCCTCCCGAGTGCTGGGATGACAGGCATGAGCCACCACGTCCGGCACTGTGGTATGTGGTATTGATGGCTGGTGGGCGTGACTCACCACGCCCAGCACTGTATGTGGTTACCGGGATCGAACACAGGACCTTGCGCTTGCAAGGCAGGCACTGAAACCACTGAGTTAAATATCCGGCCCAAGGGAAGTAAGACTTTGAACCACTATAAATAAGCTGGCTAGCACAGGCAAGAGCAGCATTCTTTTGGTAATCAGAGTGTCCTGACGTTGTTCCTCTGTATGCCCTCTGTCATCTCATGCTAAGGGTCACATATTTTGGCTGGAGGAGAAGATGCCCTGTGATTTAAAAGAATCTATTTTCTCAATTAAAAATGGTATCCCCAAACCACCATACATAATACACAGAAAAGACTTCCCATTATATTGATACATTTATATGAAAAATAAAATCGACCTACTATGAAGAAATGGGCACAGGCAGCATATCTTCTTGGACTGTTGGTATAAATTTTTTAAATTGCACATAATGCAGCGAGTCCCCAACTGACAAAAAGAAAAGTTGTGAACTTTCGCAGATACAAACAAACAGACCTGGCATTAAGAACATTCCTAGATGTAAACAGATTGTAGCAGTCACTCATGCCCGCTGGACACCATCGCAGCTGTGCGCTGGATGTGCACTGTACAGTGCAGTAGTGCAGAGGTACAGGCCTCAGTCAGAGCCCAGGAAGCTAAAGGAAGAGCAGAGGTGAAGGAAGCAAAGAGCAGTATACAAGTTTTACCTTTGTGTCAAGGTTACATAGATGCTTTGTCTTATGTAAAAGTAACTTTGTCAGACCTATGAATGAATCTGCCTTGTGAACTTTCTCCCAGAGCAGAATACCTTTGTAAATGGGGGGGGCTAGCTGTGTAGAAAGGACAAGCCAGGGATCATAAGGACATCAGAGACTCTGATCCACCACCTCTGTTCCACATGGGAAGGAAGTAAAGTGTGAAATGGGAAATGGTTGATTCCAGTTTCCCCAGTAAGTTAATATCAAAACCTGGGTTAGAATCAACAAGGTCCAGTTCTGGGCTTGTTTACCCTCAGACCTGCATCTCACCTGCCTCTGCTCGGCTGTTGTTACTGTGGAGACTAAGAATTTTCTGAGATTCCTGGACCAGCTGGATTCCAGCTGAATTTGAAAGAGATTGGAGGACAGAGAGAAGGAAGAAACCAGAATGTTTATCCTCCTCCCTCTCAGTCTTGAGCAGAGCCCTCCGCAGCAAGTGCATCTCTGTGACGCTAGCTGCTGTCAGAATGACCTTTTGCCAACTTACCCTTGTCCCTAGGGTCTGCAGCACTTCCTCCCCTCTTCTTGCCTCTAGTCCAAAGTGGAAATGCCTTACTGCTGTTAACATTTCCAGAGCTGTCTCATCTTAGATTGGGTTTCTCATCTCTCTCATCTTTTGTGGAATTAAGTCTCTCCGTGAAATTCTCTGCTTTGATGAATTTTTGTTTCCCCTTTAAACTCTTCATGAAATGGTAGTTTTATGTTCTTTACACAAAATCCATGTTCTCAGCCACGTTGTCAATTCTGTGAGCTGCTTCAAATCCTCCCAGTGAATTCCTTTAATGAACTGGCCAATTAGCTTCTGTTATTTGGGACTGAGAACCCTAAGGGTTACCATGCGAGAGGATGTGGTTGAATTTTTGGTGCTCTCGTGGACTCTCTGAGGACTTTCCCTAGTCAGTAGTATCCTTTTTAAAAAACTGCACCAGGTCTTCTGTTTCTCGGAAGGATTCTTAGCACATAAGTTGTTAGTCTATATGGCAAAGTAGTAGATACAGTTTAAGAATTAAGAGTCAGAAGCCCAGTTTGCATTCTTGGTTAGACCGCTTTTAGGGTCAATATACAGCAAGAGGCAACATCACACAGGAGATTGTTTTTAAAAACAGAGCATATCTGGGCCGGGGATTTAGCTCAGTGGTTCCGGCGCCTGCCTCACAAGCATAAGGTCCTGAGTTCTATCCCGGTAACCACATACAAAGTTGGGTGTGGTGACTCACGCCCACCAGCCATCAATACCACATACCACAGTGCCGGGCGTGGTGGCTCACGCCTGTAATCCCAGCACCCAGGAGGCAGAGGCAGGAGGATTGCTGAGTTCCAGGCTTGCCTGGGCTACATAGTGAGCTCAGGGCCAGCCTGAACTACAAAGTGAGACCCTGTCTCAAAGAAATAAAAAAAGAGAGCATATTTTTCCTCATTGAGATAATTATTTAATTACTACTTAAGTTTATAAAATGGTTAGATTTATATAAATTATTTAACAAGCTTTATGCATTGACTGTCCCCATTTGAATGTGAGCTTCTTATATAGAAGAATTGTCTCTCTATTCATTGGTATGTTCCCAGAATTTAGCAAGCATCTAGCATAAATAAAAGCTCAGTAAATGTTTATAGGATGCCTCACCAACAATATATTACAAAGGCAAAGCTATATCTATAAACCTCTACAATAATTTAAAATAAAAAAGCATGCTCCAAGTACTATAAAATGGGCATAATGTTTTTACACTAATAAAAAGAGCTGCAATGTGCTATAAAATGTACAGAGAACATAAATTATAACCATTCGGCTTTATTACAGTTTTAACCTAAAACTCTAGTAGCTCCCAGAATGACTTTGTCCATTAAAGTAGGATTAATATTGAAAGGTGAAAGACGAGGATTAAGAAGCAATTTCAAAATCTAAAACCTCAAGTTGGGAATTAAATAAGAAAGATAATCTGAAGAAAAAAATAACTATATTAATATTTAATATAATAAGGCCAGTATTTAGGCTTCTGCAAAAATAATGAACCATTTAAATAAAAAGTTTTAGTTCTTAGGAGCAGCTCACGATAGAACAAACTCAGTCTTTCCCATGGTTCATGATTTTTTTCACAAAACCAAGCTCCTTCCATAATTAAATATTTGGTATTAATGAGAATGTGATACCAGAATCAAACATTTTGATATGCAGAACCAGCTTTATGCCCTTGAGGAAAAATACTTTTTACTTCTTTATAACAGCATTTTCTGATACTTGATCATTTCTAGTCTGTTCAGTCTGCCTGCCTCTAGTAAAATGAAATATAAAAATCAAATTATAGACAGGGGTTAAGCACCAGAACTTAACACATTCTACCCATTATTGAAACTTAGGCAGCTTTAAGTGGCAGTGGTGATCCCAGGTGATTTTCTACCTTCTGAAAAAGTTAGTATAATTTAAACCTAAATTATCACAAAGGAAAATTGTCTGATACCGAGGGAATTTGGATTCCTGCAGTTCTTGGAAACTCCATACCAGTGTCATTTTCTCTGTAGAAAATTATCTTACGTCCTGCAGTATATTAGTATCCAAGTCATTTTAAAACTGTTGTTTTGCTGCTGAGAAATATTTGAAAAGACAATGAAAGCACAGAGCAGGAGAAACATATTAGGAATCAGAGAGGCAAAGATAGAAGAGATTGCCACCTTCTCATTCTCAAAGCCAGAAAATGGGGTCTCCTTCCCAAGTCTTCAGGTTCTCTTTGAGGCCAGAAGAAAAGAAAGAACTCTGAGCCTGGAAGACTCACTATCTCCCAGGACTCAGAGATTCTTAAGCTCCTGAAAGTTTACTTCTCTGTTTGACCAAGACATCGATGTTGTAAAAGTTAATGGATAGCTGCCTATACCTTTATTTTTTCTTAAGATGTTATTGTGATCCAGCTCACCATTTGCTGAGCGGTTCCTGTGTATGTGGGATGAGGAGAGGGGCAGAGTGAACTTAACCTGTGGCCCCCGAGTTCAGGGGAGCTCGGAGGAAAGCAGGAGGAACAGGGGCTTGAACGCTGGCATCATCCGTCTCTCCCACTACCTGGCTGATGAACTATGTCTTCACTTTTTTCTTCCTTTTTCATTTTAGTTTCAATAAATAGTACTGGAGATTGAACCCAGGGCTTTTGCACTAAACTACATACTCAACCTTTTTTTTTTTTTAACCTTTTATTTTGAGAGGGGTTTTGTTAAATTGTTGTGTAATCCAGGCTAGACTTGAGCCTGTAGCCCTCCTGCCTCAGTCTTTCAAAATGCTGGGATTATAGGTGTGCACCATCACAACCAGCTTGCATTTCTTTTTATTTTTCTCTGTGATTTTCCTCACCCTAGAGATAGTTTTCACGCATTCCTTTCCAAGGTTAGAAACTCCTGGGAGGAAAAAAGAAAAAGGCAAATTTCGTGAGCATGTGTTGTGTCTAATGTGCATGCTGCACTGGGCGCTGTATATATGCAAGATTCCATTTGAGAAGTGGCTTTGAGTCTGGGCTCTGATCTGTGGCTTTGGAGGAAGTATGGCATGTGGGAAGTTGGGGGCGTGCTGGGAACGACCCTGGCAGTTCTGGATTGTGGATGCGGAGAGCACAATCTGGTTGGAAGACAGAGCAGTTACCGTGCTGGGAGAGGTTGTGGGTGAAGAGACCAAAGCCTCCCACTCATCCCACCCCATTCGGCTGGCGTGTGACAGATGTGTGTGCTATGCAAGCAGATGTATGTGTGTCATCAGAGTGAGAAACCTGGTTGGGAACAGATTGTGTGGGACCTCGAATGCTTAGTTCAACATTGTTGCATAGATTATGAGGACTACCCAAAGTGTTTGAGCAGGAGACTGATGTGGTGTGTGTGTGTGTGTGTGTGTGTGTGTATGTGTCTTTGACAGACTCCCCAGAGCTATGTAAAGGATGGAAGGGAGCATCGCAAACCTTGAACTTATCTAAACATCTAAACTCATCCTTGGGTTCATCTTTTAGCTTCTTGGGGCTGTAGGGAGGAAAAAGAAAGCAGCAACAACAAAAGTAATAATATAAACCTTGGTTTAGCACTTCCCATGTACCAGGCATTATTCTCAGCACTCTATGCACGTCAGCCCTTTAGTCTACACTATAATCCTATGGAGCAAGTCCTGTCATTACCCTCATCTTAGGGGTGGGGAGACTGAAGTTTAAGTGTTTTGCCCACGGTCGTGGCAGAGCTGGGTTCTGAACTCTCAGTTGGCTTCATAGCCTGGGGTAATAACCACCACTTCAGAGAGCTTCTATAGCAATGCATGGCACTGTGGGTAGGGGGAAAGGTTTGAAAAAGATAGGAGGATAAAGAAGTAGAAGGAGGAAACATCAAAGTACAGAGAATCTGAGAAGATAAATAAGTGCAAGGTGGGGGGGGGGCAGTCAGAGGCTCCAAGGTCCTCTAGCAATTATCTTTGCTATATACCTTTGCTGTGAGCCTGTACCCTCATAGTGCACAGCTGAGGTTTTCTGAAATTGAGTTCATTATCTAAAGAAAGATTTAAGAAATGATGATTCTAAAAACTGTTTTGATATAAGTAAATAATCAGAAATAGCTTAGCCTGCCAGATACATTGTACAACACATTACTTTGAAAAACTAGCAATTTAAAGAAGTGAAATGGACCGTGAAAATAATTAAATGGGCTGAGTTTCCTATTTAGAAGGAAAAACTCCGTAAGTTATTTAAGGTACTTCTTGATCAGATCCTCCTCCTTTCTTTGCAATATCAAGATTTCTTTCCAGGACAATTACGTGAAACTGTTTCCTAGTCCCAAATCCACCTTCATACCCACAGTGTCTACATTCCAAGTTCTATTTTGAAGACACAGAACTTGTCCTGTTTGCCTTTCCAGATGCCTGTTCCTTCCCTGGGAACTGACTTCCTGAGTCAACAGGCCCCTAGAAGAAGATAGAAAGTCAGAATTTTTTTTTTTTTTAACTGCATTGTCTTCTCTGTGAGGCTGGCTATCTCCTTGGACTAAAGCTCATTCTTCCTATAAGGTAGACTCTTGTGTGAATTTCAAAACCACTCCTCACCATGGCTCCTTGGCCCTCAAGATGGTAACAGCTCTACTAGTTTTAACCCTTGCTATTTTATCATCTCTAGTTTTATCATCTCTAGTTTTATCATCTCTATAGTTATACACTCCTCCCATTCTCTTCAAGTAGGTCTTTGTTAAATTGTCCTGGAGTTTCCATATCAATGTGCCCCACTTTGCTTTTGAGACTCTGATATATTTTTCTGCTATGATGCCCTGTCTCTTTGGACCTCTCAAAACTCGATTTTTACCCCCTGGAGCTACTGTTCTTTTGCAAATGACTGTATTTACAGTCATTTTTAAGTTTATCTCTTACTAGCATCTCAGCTTCTTGAGAAAAAGGACTGGATTGTATTATTCTGTGATCACCCTAACTCAGGGCTTAAATCAGCAAGAGCACTCGAATGTTAGGAAATAAAGGTCACAAACAAGAAATTATTAAATCATTGAAGTCTCTCTCTCTTTTTTTTTTTTTTGAGACAGTGTCTTGCTTTGTAGTTAAAGCTGGCCCTGAGCTCACTATGTAGCCCAGGCAAGCCTTAAACCCAGCAATCCTTCTGCCTCTGCCTCCTGAGTGCTAGGATTACAGGTGTGAGCCGTCACTCCTGACATTGTCATACGTGGTAATGATTGCTGGTGGGTGTGAGTCACCACACCCAGCATTGTTGTATGTGGTTACTGGGATTGAACTCAGGACCTTGAGTTTGCTAGGTAGGGGCTGGAATCACTGAGCTAAATCTCCACTCCAAGTCTCTTTTAAACTTCCTAAACTGTTGCTGTTATTTTAATATTAAAACTAAAGTTCTTTCACATGAAAGCAAAAAGTACACTTCACTTCTGAGCCTGCTATCTGCAGAACTGGACCTCAAATCTCCTTTCTTCCTCCTCCTCTGACACTAGTTAGAAATGTTTTCTGATGATGTCTCTCCATGTGTGCTGCAGGCCTTTCTCTGTGGAACCAACTGACGAAACTCTAACTGTAGGAGAATCCATGCAACTGGAAGTCAATTTCGAGCCAAAAAGTGTGGGAGACCACAGTGAAAGACTTATAGTGTGTTATGACACAGGTATGCATTTTTCTTAGCTTAAGAGTCCACATGTTAAGAAAGATCAAAAAACGAATATGCTGGAGCCAAATAGGACATGGTATTTTGGCTACAGGACAGTAAACTCAGGTCTGTAAGGTAAAGAACCAAAGAATGAACGCCTTCCCTAGCAGTGGTACATCAGACCTCAGTCCCAACTACCTGATTAAGAAGTCAGGGTTGGGGAAGGATATAGTATCCAGAATCACACTGGTAAATTGAAGTTATTTATATGTAAATGAAAACTCGAAGGTCATAAATATCTGATGGGTTTTCCATTTGACTTACTGCTGTATTTGGCTGGCATTTAAAAGATGTAAATCCTCCTTCAGAACTTTCTTGTTTATACCCACTAATCTATGTACTCCCTAGAAACTTTAATCCTTAGAACATGCAGATATCTGTCATGAATGTAGGACTACATCGATTGCCACTGGCATTTTCTTCAGGACCACACCCCATGTGATCATGGAAATTATACATTGCTTTGGCAAGTATTTAACTCAGTCCCGCAGACTGCATGCACATTGTGCATTTTCTAGATCTGGTTTTCAAATTACTATTTTATCATCTCACTAAGGCCTCAGAGGATGAACATCCCCACAGGCTCATCCCACACTTGTCTCGGGTAGGCCAGCACAAATGGAGGTGATGAAGGTAGGTGAGCCTTGGGCATTGCCCCTGTGACAGCTTTAGCCTTCCAAATTCCCAAATATTGATGCCTGGAGCCAAGGGATTACTGTACCTGAGTACTTACCCAGAAGGCCCTGACCTGGCTCCAGCTGATAGCTCTCACCTACTGTTCTGACACTTAATCCCTCTCAGCTTTGGTCTGCAAAAATATATACAAGAGCAGTAACCTACTTCACTGGGTTGTTATGAGGATTCACAAGACACTGTATATAAGCGAATTTTAGCCTCTATATTTAGGTTAATGGCTCATCTTTGATTTAATCTTGTGTAGGTATGAGGTGGACTGTGCATCCTCCACCTCTGAGGGTGTTATCAGCTCTCCCCCATTCTCAGTGGCTTTTTTCTAGAACACTGATTAAAGTTAATTCAGCTTTAAGTTTATAATAGGTATTCAATGGATACGCAATCAGATTAAGAAAATTTTCTTCACTTCTATTTGATTTTTCTCGAGCTGTATTATCAGGACTTGGTCAGCTTTATTAGTTCATTTAAAGAACTAACTTCCAATTGGTTTTCTTCATCATTCATTTTTTTCAGTTTTATTAATTTCTCCTTTTTATTATTTCATCTTTTCTACTTTCCTCAGGTTTTACTTCTAGTAATTTTTCTAAATCTCAGGAGAGGTGATATGAGTGTCGATTTTTAATATTTTTCTATTATAATCTATTCAAGATAAAAATTTCTCTCTAAAGATGAGTTGATAATCAACTCATACGTTTTTACATGTTTTTTAAACACTTAATTGAAAGTATTTTAGAATTTCTATGTCTATATTTTCTTTCATCTATGAGCTACTTGGGAATATGTTTACTATTCAGATACTTGAAAGTGTTGGACTTATCTTTTGTTACTGGTTTCTAGTTTAATTCCACTAGTAACAATAAATAAATTCAATAAAATTTCAGGCCTTAAATTAATTAAGACTTACAATAGGGCCTAGAATATGTTCCATTTCAGTAAATGTCCCTGTGCACTGAAAAAAGTATAATTCTATAATTATAAATTAGGTCATGTTTATTTAAAACATGTCATTTACTGTAGATCTCTATGAATTTTTTGGTATCCTTTGTAAGCTAAGAAATGTTATTAAAATCTACAACTATCATTATAGATTTGGCATTTCTCATTTTTGTTCCATCAATTTTCATTTTATGTATTTTTGAGACTATGTACATAATATGAAACATTTAGGATTAACATAAATTCATCTTGAATTAACCATTTCATTATTCTGAAATATCTCTTAATGTTAGTAAGATTTCTGACATTAAAGTCTACTTGATCTGACGTTTATAGAGGATGGAAGCTTTCTTTTGATTAGTGTGGACAGAGTATGTTCTGTTCATCTTTTGACTTTCAACTTTTCTATGTCTTCATATTTAAAATTTGGCATTTGGAAGTATCACTAGGTGGTTTTTAGAAAAATCTAGTCTGAAAATCTTTCCCTTTTAATTGTGCTATTCAGTTCTTTTATGTTGAACGAGCTTTCTGATAATGTGGGTTTGAAATTTCTTTTAATTGTTACTACTATAAAAAAGTTATTAGTTGAATTTCAAGCTGAACCTCTGTTATTAGTGTTGATAACAGATGAAAGTGAAAAATGATATGAGTATTAATAAATTAGTCAGCATAACAGTTTTTCCTTGTGATATTCACATTTCTGTAAGGTATCATTTTTATTTACATGAGTCCCTAAAACTAAGTACTATTGGGAAAATGTGACCTTAGAATTACTTTTGATTCACTATATCACAAGATTTTACATTTGGGAATTTGAAAAAAGAATAGTCATTCCTCTTACTCTTACTAAAATATTTAATTGATGGTAAATATATAAAGTAAATTACCTTTAAAATAGTATCTCTATCTCATCCTGCTTTAAAATTTCAGTTCATTTTAAATATGTTTAACATGAACCTTTCAGTAGATGGGTGTCCTATATAAATAAATTTTCATATGATCAAGATATAATTTTTTAAAATTTTTGTTTGGTTAGGTTTTGAGACCAAATGTTTTGTTGTTGTTGTTGTTGGTACACAAGATCTGGGAGTAGTCGTAAATACTCTTTATTGGGAGTTATGGAAGTTTAAGGATCCAGCTAAGTATTTACATTCTATGTTTACAAAAGATTAGAGTCTCCTAAGGCATGGGAGGCTGAAAGGACAGCTGAGCAATGGACACAAGTATGAGGACATCTGAGGGAGCACAGAATGGGGTATATAACAGGGTGGTTAAGAATGAAAGCCCTTGGGTCCTACAATTTAGCTCAAGTGGTACTGCACCACCCTTGGACACATAGGGGCCTGAGTTCGATCCCCAGTACCGCCAAAAAATAAAAAGGAATGAAAGTTTTTGAATTGCTCATAGATGGAGATTGGAATCTGATCTCTGCAACACACTTGGTCTATGATTTTGGCCAAATCACTGGAGCTCTGTAAACCTCAGTGTCTTCACCTACGAAATGGGGTGATCCATAGTGCTTGTTCATAGGTGTGCTGTCAGGGTAGATGCGTGATGCCTGTGCTTATCCCAGTAGCTTGCCTGGAATCTGAGACCAGATGTCAGCCAGGGAAATAGAGGCAGAGAGTTTGTAGGAGTGTGACTCAAAAGCCAGATTTAATCTGGCCACGAAGCCAGATTGGAGAGTTAAACTTTGTTCAGTAGCTTCCAGTCGTGAGGGTGCATAGGAATTTAGGCTCAGTTCCTGAGCATTGATTTTTGGTACCATCGTGGTGTCTCCCTAAATGCCCTTATTATTATTTATACATTTTTACTTCCTTATACCATTGACTTTGAAATGCAACTAAATTTTTCAAGAGGTCCTGGATTTCAATTTTACCCTAATATAAGAATTTGCCAAGTTCAATCCCCAGTACCACCAAAAAAAAAAAAAAAAGAATTTGGAATGAAATCTATACTTACATTTATAGGTTTATGCTAAAGGAAATGTAGGATGCAGCACAGTGATTATTTGCATATGAAAATTTAATTACTCCTTGAGGAAGTTAGTTTTTACACCCCAAAGTTCTTGTGTTAACTTTGATGAATGAAAAAAAGTAATTTTCTGAAGATCACAGAGAGAAGAAAAACTGTTTTGTAGCATTTTTCCCTACATGAAGTGAACATTGATGAAAATATGCTTTCATCCTTATTGTGGGTTTTCAATGACCAGAATCTGTACACTTCCATTACTGAAAAGTAGTGATGACTGTCTAAACACAATTAATCATGGAGACTTTCCAAACAGCCATGATCATTAACTTTCCATTTTACTAAATAAGCATCTGATTGAACTTTCTGCAGCTGTTTGAAGTATAAATTAATTTGAGGAGGAAAATTTAATAGGCACTATTGCTCAATGTCATTTCTTTATATTTCTCAGAAGAATGTTCTCAAAGGAAGAGCATTGGTGTTCCACAGTGGGAAGTATTCAATCAGATGTCCAATATTCCTGTTTATTCCATTAGCCTCTTCTCCACTGGCTATATTTTTAATAAAATGCCACTAGGACATTACTTTTTCAGATAAAACTTTGAATGGGTGCTCTTGAAATTAAGGAAGCCATGTATAATGTGTCATTGATACCTAATATTTATCCATTAATGTTTTCCTGAACTATAGTTCCCTCCTTCCACTCTTCCTCTTCCTCTCTCTCAGGCCTTTGTGTAGTGAAATCAAATTAGTTTAAGAAACTGATTTTATCTATTTAGTTATCTTTTAATTATTTACTGAAACTCAAAAAAGAACTGAAGTAATGTAATACCTTTTAAACTCAGAAGGCATTCAGGCAAAATGACAACAACAACAAAAACCCAGAACAGCTAGCACACTAGTTCTATCTTTTTAATAAAACTGAGACATGATACAGAAAGAAAATAAAAGAGCATGTATAAGGGGGGAGGAGGGGGGAGTGGGTAGGGATATGGGTAAAAATGAGAATTAACTTGTGGCATATACTGGTACAAATTTCCCAATGTTATATGTGATTTTGAGATGTATATAAATTGTACCAATAAAGAATTCAATTAAAAAAACAACTGAGACATGGAGACATTGTCTGACTCAAAAAGTAATGGTTAATTTCTCAAGTCTTGCAATTGCATTTAGTAACTTTATACAATCTCAGAGTTCATGGAGATTTTAGTATTCAGAATGGGCTTTTTTAAAGGCAATATTTTTACTATCTTTACTCCCTGCCTCTATTCTAACAGTCTTGTAAGTAGCTTGGAGCAAGGGACCCTTAAGGTTGTTTTCCTGTAAGTGGATTTAATTTGGTTACTGAATGATAGTAGAAATAGGATTACAGTAGTTTTTTTCTTCAATGCCTGGTGAGATTACTATCACCTTAGAGGTGACTTTAACCACTGGCATACTCAGAGAATAAAGCTGATACACTTATTCAGCATTTTTTGAAGTACACCATATTCTCTCTCTTACTGAAGAGTTATTTTAGGTTAGGAGTCAAGAGTTGGCAAGTAGGCTTTTTTCTCCAAAGGTGTGATAATGTATTTTTATTAAATAGACACACAATTATAATATTGGTACTTCACACAATAGCCTTACAGTCATTGATGTATTTTATTTTAGTGTGCTTTCTAAAACCATAAAAAATTTCTTTTCTTCTTCATAAAGGCCAATAAAAGCAATGCCAGTATATAATCTAGTAATTGAATATGATATACTTTGCAAGTTGTAACTGCTAAATATATCCATGCAGACTTACCTGCATGAACTGTTTCAGCTGCATGGTTATTAAAATTAACTGTGAATAGGTACTATTATAATTAGAAACCTAGTTGTTGAAAAAGAAGCAAACGTTTTAACATGGCTTTAGATAGAGGCAATGGAAATCTTCCGTAGGCTAGTTTTCTTCTCTTCATTCCTTATCCTGTAGCTGAGAACAGGGATCAGCAGACATTAGGACTATCCCTGACTGGCAAGGATTGGATAGGGAGGTGGGATGAGGTTTCTATAAATTTCCCAGCAAGAAAAGACTCCAGTCATGGCTGTTAGTATTCAGAGGAACATTAGGGAACATTTCTTTTTTTTTTAATTTTTTAAAATTTTTATCTTTATTGGTACATTGTATACACACATCATGATCACACTCAATATTGGGAATTTGTAGCAGTATATGACACAGTTCCCATTTTTTCCCGTTCCCCTACCCACCCCACAACCTCCCACCCCCTAAAAACATAAGCTTTGTTTCCCTTTTTTTTATTACCATCACATTTCTTCTTTTATTATCATCACACCCCCCATTACTCACCCCTCCACATTTCCCTTTGAATTTTTCCATTTCACAATAACCATCGTACCTTCTAGAACTCACTGACATCCTCAGTTTCTCATACCAGTGAACAGATACGATATTTACACATCTGTGACCTCTATTTATTTCACTTATGAGTATGTCCTGAAGGTATGTCCATTTGCATATAAATGACTCAAACTAGCGGACATTTCTTAAACTCCCCGTCATTTCAGAGATGAGTACACTGAAGTCCTGAGATGTTTCATAACTTTATACCTAAGTAAAGAATATTGTTGCAACCAGACCTTGCCATGGTGGATCTGAGCCTGCAGTAGCCAGGCGGTAAGAAACCTTCTTTCCATCAACTTGTTCCCTGGAGAATCTATGGCTGCACCCATATATTTTATTTAGTGTCCTCTGTTGTCTCCAAGTCCTGAAACCACAGTAAGAAATGTATTGTGATCGAAGTAGCTTCACATTTGTTTTTGTAAAATTAGTTCTGTTCATATTTGTTTTGCTTGATTGATAGCAGCGAAACTGGCAAGAGGTAATGAGACCTTCCATACAATATGTCTTTACGGGGGCTTAATACGTGATTGCGGCTAACCTCAGTTACAGTGACTACAGCTTTCAACCCCAGACATGGAACCAGAGCCCTCTCAGGGAACAAAAACACTGATGGGGAGAGACAGGACCTCGTCCCTTCCCACGGGTGCCCATCTCTCTCCTGACAGTCTTCCAAGCAGCTCAGAGTGGGAGACCCTTCAGGTTGTCTTCAGACAAGTGGGTATAAAAGGCAAGTACTTCTTCAGCTTTGAGGACAAAGGAAGAGTTATTGCTCTCTTCTCTTTCTAGCTCAGATGATTTTTGAAAACAGCAGTTTAAAAAAAATGGATGGTCCTCAAGAAGTATAGTAGCTCTTGCTGTCTTTCTGAGAAGGAACATTATTCAGTGAGGAATTCAGATGGATAACAGTAGTCTCCCTGACCCCTAGGTTTGTACAGAATAAGCCCTTGAGTCTTCTTTCCTTTGATTAATTTTTTTAAACAATGAAGCATTTCAAATAACCACAAAACAATGAGACTAATAAAACCAACATCTGTGTTATTGAATGTTGAACATTTTGCCATATACATTTATTTCAGGGGTTTTCTTTTCCATATCTGGTGATAAATCTGAAGGCACCTTTCTACCTTTCCTACCTAATTCCCATATCCTTGGAAGAGCTCTTTTTGGTGCATTTTTTGTTGTTCCTACAAATTCACTTAACGTAAACAGTAGATAGTTTTGTCTCAAACAGTTTTAAATTTCACGTTAGTGGTCCTGGACTGCACATACTATTCTCCAACTTGCTTTCTTCATTCAACATTATGTTTCAAAGATTTGAACACGTAGATCCAGACCATTCTGATTTTTTTTAACTAATGTGCCAAATCCCAGGATGTGAGAATATTCTAACTTTTGTGTTGTGTTGAATATTAAGGCTGTTCCTGGTTTTATGCTCTCAGAGACAGTGCTGCAGTGAGCAACTTTGTATAATGTCCTGCAGCTGTGTAAGTTTCTTTTTGGCTAAATACCTACTAGTGCAAGTCCTAGGTTATAGGGAAATTCACTGCTGATATTAATTGAGTATTAGATTGGTTTGTCAAATGACTATACCAACTTATACTTTCACAAGATGGCTATGTGGTAGTATATTGTTTTATATTCCTTTCATTATTAGTGCTGTCTAGCAATTTTATGTTTATTGGTGACCCTCTTTTGCATTAAATATTTTGGACAGATAATGTATTCACATGTTTAAAAATTAAAGCAATATTTAAAGTATATATATGTAGTATGTATGTGTATATTCTTTTTCTTTTTTCTGTACTGGGGTTTGAACTTGGGTCCTTGTACTTCCAAGGTAGGAATGGTACCACTTGAGCTAAACTCCTATATGTATATATTCTAATATATATTAGAAAATGATATATATTTCTAATATATAAAAATAATAAATAATAAAATAAAATGATATATATTTCTAATATATATTAGAAAATCCTTATATATTAGAACTCCTATATATTAGAAAATCCTTGCTTCTACACTTCTCCTTTTATCTGACCCCACTTACACTGGCTATCCCTCCAGTAATTTTATGAGCACAGATACAAACACAAATGATAGTCTTACTTTCCTTCTTTACATAATATACTACACAAACTGTTTCTCTCCTTACCTTTTCCACTTAATCACGAGTCCTGGAATCTTCACCTTGTGTACCTTTTTACACCTGCATAGTACTCTGCCTGGAGATGTAACACAAATTATTTAACCAGCTTTCTCTTATGCATACTTTAGCTTTTTCAACTCCATCATTGTTCAGAATAACGCTAAAATAAACACCCTTGAATGGACTCTGGTTCCTCTCTTGGATAAATTCCAAAAAAATGAGCCAGAGGGTGAACACTCTCATGATGTGGACAGGTGTCTTGGTGCTGTGAGACTCCCTCTGTGGGGTGGAGAAGAGCGGTACCATTTTGCAGCTGCACAGTAGTCCCCGAGAGTGCCTTTCCCCATACCGTCTTGTTCTCAGGTATTTTTTTTTTTTATCATTCTGATAGGGGTGAGGTTATAAACACAACATTATTTGCATTTCCCTTTATTTTGGATGAAATTGAGCATCTCTTCAAACATCTAGGGCTTCTTTATATTTCCTTTTTGGCAACCCTATCCCATTCTTCCACTAGGTTGCCTTATTGATTTCTGTGAGTTATTTATACATCTGTTTATTTGACCCCCTTGTTGCAAATATTTTTCCCAGGTTCTTTCTTTTGTTTTGTCTCTAGAGTTTTGTATCATTCAAAATTCCTTTTATCATTTGCACGTTATCAAACTTCATAATCTTTTTAGAAGGATCTTCATTTTGAATCACAGAAACCTTTCTCTTGTCTGAAATTACAAGGAAATTCTCTTGTGTATTATTCAACTTTTATGGCTTCACATTGAACATTTATTTTGATTCACTTGATATTCATTCTGATATAAGATATGGGATTTATTTTTCCTATGTCTACAGAGTTGTTTCAGAGATATTTTTCATAATGTTCAGGTTTATGCCAATGATATGAAATATTGCCTTTATAGTACACTAAATTCCAGTATGTATTTGGCTCATTTGTGATGTTTTATTCTAGTCCATGGACTATCTCTTCATCCACTGGTACCACACGTTCCTAATTACTGAGATTTTATATTGTGTTTTAATTTTATCAGTTCTTATTTTATAGACTTTTAAAATGTGTTTTTTAATTTTGTCATATTCTTTTGTGGGATCAGTAAGGAAATCATTTTTCTCCTTAATTGCTACATTAATATATTTCTAATGGTGAATCATCATTGCATTCCTGAATTAAACTCCACTTGGTTATGAAGTATCATTCTTTTAATATAGTGAAAGATTGTCATTGCTAATTTTTTATTTAGGATTTTTTACACTCATGTTTAGAAGTGCAGTTCTGTAGGCTAGCCTATTTATTTTATCCCCTCCAATTTTAGTTACAGTGTTACAGTGAAAAACACGATGTTGGAAATTAGCAATTATATATTTAACAGCAGAAGAGATAAAACAGAAGATAGGACTGATGAACCTGAAAGCTGTACTATATAAAACACCTGAACTAAAGCCCAGAGATAAACAAAAATCTGTCATTGAAAGCAGAGACCATGTGAGACATAAATCAAAAAGTCCACATACGTTTAACTGAAGTCTCAGAAATTGAAAGAGAGTAAGTGAGTAAAACAATATTCTAAGAGATACTGATGGAGAATTTCCTCCCCGATGAGAGTAATCCTTATGTTCACAGAACTCAGCAAACTTGTGGCCATGCAAAAACAAAGAAAACCAACCCTAGATGTATTGTCGAAATACTGAAAATGAAGAAAAGTGCCAAGAGAAGGCACACTGCCTTAAAAGTAATGCTAATAATACTGATGGTAAATTTTTCAAGTGAAATTAGAAGAGATAGAAAACAGTAAAATGGCATTATTTTTTTATTGGTACATTATATATATATACATCACAATTACTCTCCACATTGAGAATTTGTACCAGTATATGACACAACCTAATTCTCATTTTTCCCCCTCCCCTTCCCACCCTACCTCCCCCCGCCCCTATATACACAGCAGTTTCCTTTTTTAACCATCAATTTTTTTCTTTCTTCATTATTTATCCCTAAACCCCATTTCCCATTGAATATTTACTATTTCACAATATCAATCATGCATTCTAGAACACATTTATAACTTCAGTTTCTCATACCAGAGAAAATATATAATATTTACACATCTATAACCTATTTATTTCACTTATGAGTATGTCCTGAAGGTACATCCATTTGAGTATAAATGATTCAATCATTCTTTATGGCAGAGTAATACTCCATTTTATTTTTTTAAAACCCACATCATCTTTATTTAGTCTAGAGTTGATGGGCATTTGGGTTGTTTCCAAGATTTAGCTGTTACCAACTGAGCTGCCATAAACATGGGTGCACATATGTTGCTGTGTAAAATGGCATTATTAAAGTGCTGGAAGAGAGCCAGGTATGGTGGTGCATGTCTGTAACTCAAGCACTCTGGGAGGCTGAGGCAGGAGAATTCTAAGTTCAACCCCAGCCTGGGCCACTTAGTAATTTGGAAAGACCCTGTTTCAAAAACTAAAAAAATAAAAAATTGGGGGATGTAGCTCAGTGTGAAGGCTATGAGTTCAATCCCCAATGCAAAAAAAGAAGTGTTCAAAGAAAACAATGCTAATTTAGGAACTTTCACTGTTGAAAGTGATCTTCCCCATTGAATATTTCCTTCCTGTTTCACAATTATACCAATAAACTTAATGAAATTTTTTTTTTTTTGAGAGAGAGTCTTGCTTTGTATTTCAGGCTGGCACTGAGCTCACTATGTAGCCCAGGAAAGCCTCAAATTCAGCAGTCCTCCTGCCTCTGCCTCCCTAGTGCTAGGATTATAGGCGTGAGCCACCAGGCCCAGCATTTGTGGTATGTGGTACTGATTGCTGGTGGGCATGAGTGACCACACCTGGTATTGTTGTATGTGGTTACCAGGGATTGAACCAGGGACCTTGTGCTTGTTAGGCAGGCACCGGAACCACTGAGCTAAATCTCTGGCCCAAACTTAATGAATTTTTTTTTTTTTTGAGATAGGGTCTCACGCTGTAGTTCAGGCTGGCCCTGAGCTCACTATGGTGCCCAGGCAAGCCGCCATGAACTCAGCAATCCTCCTGTCTCTGCCTCCCGAGTGCTGGGATTACAGGCATGAGCCACCACGTCTGGCATTAACTTAATGAATTTTTAAAAAAGAAAGAAAATATCCTTTAACAATGGAGACAGAACAAAGACATTTTTAGGTTTAAAAAGCAAGAAAACTTCCATAGGATTCTTATTTGGCTTTGTTTCCACTATCATATTGTAAATAATATTCCATGATTTTTTCAGTTTCCATTGAAAAGTCAAATGTCAGTTCAACTGTAGACCTTTTGAATCTCTCCAGATTTTATCTTTGGTTTCTTTAGTTTCATTATAATATATTTAGGCACAGATTTCTTTTAATTTATCCCATTTGACTTTTATCAAGCTTTTTGAATTATGAGGCAGGTGCTGGAACCATTGAGCTAAATCCTCAGCCTGGCTTTTTGAATTATGAGCTGATATATGTATTTATCCTAGAAAACTCTTATCCATCATTTCTTGAAATATTGTCTTTGCTTCATTATCTTTCTGAGTTTCCATTTAAACAGTTTTCGAGCTCCTTGTGCCACCTACCTTGCCTCTTACCTACTCATGTGTATTTTCTATATATTTTATTTTTTATTTCTTCATATCGCCTTCTATTTCATCATTTTTCATAGAATTGTCATAAAATTTATTCCTCGGGATTTTTTTCTTTGAAGTTTTTCTTTGTTTAATTTAAGCTGTAACTTTTTTCTTCTGTAACTCCTACAATGTAGCTGTTTTCTAACTTTGTAGGTCATCTTTGAACGTCCTGGGTGTAGCTGTGAGCCCATCCGTTCGTTACTATAAGCACTCTGGCTGCTGTGTGGCCTGTGTCACACTCACCTTCCTTGTCACTGAGACACAATCCCGGACACCTCCACTTACAGGCGGAGGGGTTTATTCAGCTCACAGTTCGTAGAGGTTTTCAGTCCCTCGTCAGCTGGCTCCGAGGCGGGAGGCATCACAGGAGAAGCTGTTCTTGCCACGGTGGCAGAGAAGCTGAGGCGAAGGGAGGGGCCGGGGAAGAAGATAAACCCCTTCAGTTCCTACACTCAGTGACTTGTCTTTTCTGAAGAGACCCCACCTGCTAACAGTGAGTCAGCTGCGGGCTCCACGGTCCAGTCACCTTCCAGAAGCCCCGCCTGTGAGTGCAGGTGGCTCCCGGAGGATACGAAGATCAAAACTACCACATTCTATAACCGGTGACTCCTGGTATCTGGATTTTTCAGAGCCTATTGCCATTTTTCTTGTATTATTGGTTTTAATACATAGAGTTTTATTTCTTTGTGTATTTCATTATATTGAGCTGTGTGCTTTTTAAAAAAAAAAGTTACAAAGCTTAAAACTTGACATGCAGGCACATCTCTCTGAGCAGAAATGGGTTGTTTTCCTGGATATTTCAGGATGTAGTCAATTGCCAGCAAACTCAGAGCTCGCAATTCTGTGCAGTATATAGAAAATTCCAGCATAGTCTTCCACTCTGAACTAGAGTTAATCTATTTTGAGATCATACAACAATCAGAACAGAATGGTTTGCTAAAAAAATCAGGTGCAAATAATTATACTTCCTGGGGAATGAAAATTTTAGCACGTAGACCAACAAAACACTAACAGTACTTAAGTACTTTCTTTTTTGGATTTTGATGTCAGAGTGGTATACCTGCTGTGAGATTGCAGAGGTCAAATGGAATATAGTGTGTGGGTCTGTTTGTGAAAGCCTGGGGGCCTCATGTATACACCTAGAATCAGGGATGATGGTTGCATATTGAATCAAGTCAGGAATTTAAGATGCTATGCTAAATAAAAGTGTTCCTACTATTTAAAAAATTTACAATTTTAAATATTGCCCTTATTCATTTGTTTTCTATGAAACCACTACCCAGACATGGCAAGTATATGTGTGTTTTATTTTTATTGCTCTTGTTTAGATGTGATACCTTGTAAGTAGTTTCTTTTTTTTTTTTTAAGTTATTGTATGTTCTTGCTTGACCATTTCCTTGACTGGGCTGAAATCCTGTCAGAATAAGCAGCTCTTCTTAGGCATATTTGGTAAAATCTCTTTTGAACCAGAAGGCTCACTCATACATGAGCTAAAGATGAGGCACATGGTTATATTCTAGAATTCAGTTGCCCTCCTATCAGACTGTAAGATTGAAAACTATTTATGAAGAGAAAATTGTCTTGGAACACCCTCCACAATCTTCATATTTTATGTATTTCTTACAATGACCAAGAAAGGTAGCACATAAGTTAAATTTCCAATCCTGTCATATCTATGGATTAATGGGAAAGAATGAAATATCTGATGTTTCTGCTGTATTTATTCCCTAACTGCAGCTGAAAATTAAATAGATGACAAGTAATATTCCAGAACAAATCTGAAAGTTGTTTGTACCTTGTGAATTCCTAGGTGAAAAAGTATTTGTATCTCTGTATGGAGCAGCCGTGGACATGAATATAAGGCTGGACAAGAACTCCTTGATCATCGAGAAAACCTACATCTCTCTGGCTAGTCAGCGGACAGTCACCATTCACAACCACAGTAACATCATTGCCCATTTCCAGTGGAAAATATTTGCCACCCAAGAAGAGGAGGACAGAGAAAAGTACAGGTTTGTAATGAAAATCACCTATTTCCAGCGATGAGGGACTGTAAAACTGAGTTTGTTATTTCTTTCGTCCTAAGTTTCTAAGCAACTCAATGTGAAATTTCTATAAATTGAATACAGTGTCTGAAATGTCATTTAAAGAATCTGAACTAAGCTATTGGAAAAGCACGTTGCCCATCCTCAACTTTAATCTGGTTATAATGGAGCAGCAACAAAACTAGATTTTAAAGACCAAATATGTCATTCTGCGGAGTTCTTTCAAAACTGATCGACCTGTGTGTATTCCTTTCATAACTCCACCAGGTCCCTCCACTTTCATAAGAAGTTTCTCTAGAGATAATCTATTTTGGGGTTGGTTGCAATGTGCAGGTTTTTTTCACTGAAAAGGTATCTCCAGAAAATAGAAAGAATGAGGAAAAGGAAGGGCTTAGAAAGAACAATTTTTATATTTTTGGCCTTAGTAACATTGCTTTATCCCTGCAAACCACATAACTTAATAATGATCATTAGTATCTTTAATATTTCACTTTTTAAAAATGATACCTCAGCTAGTAGAGAAAAATTAATAAAATGTAAAAGCAAACCGTTTTAACTGATTTCATCACTGTTACATTTTTAAGTACTTTACCGAATCCATCTTTGCCTCCTTTAAACTGCGTTTTCATTTTTATCATCTTCCCTGAATTAATGCTTCTGCAGCTTTTTCATTGGAATTTATTTTAGCCTTTTTATTTGCCACTCCATTTTCATTACAGATTAGCCCCGGGAAGCTTCAAAGCTTTCTCTAACGCCAAGTTAGCATGGGACAAAAATAAAAGTCTTAGGTCCATGGGGGCCAGGTAGAAATCCCCAGCGCTGTCCCTAATTGAATCAGAAGAACCTCTGACAGTGCAGGACACAGTCGGCCGGCAGCTTTTTCATTCAGTGAACTTTAATCACAGGATCACCACTGTGCCATCTTCTAAAAATGAGAAAGGAAAAACCTTCCCTGCTTACAGACTTCACCTGGCCTCATGGTGTAGAAATGTAAGTGGTAGAAAAGTCCAACGGAAACTGCTCCTCCGCTGGCTCCTCAGTTGGCAGGCGCTCGCCAGCATTCGGAACGAGCCAGTGTATTTCAAGAGAGAGCGAGAGTGGCACAGATGGAGCAAGTGAAACAGCGGTGAAAGTAATGCTTCAGTATCATGACTGTCCCGTGGGGAGAACGGTGTACGTTACACCTGTCAGAGGGGAAGCTGGTCCCAGCTCAACTGTGTCTGTGCTTGACTGTGTGTGCAGTTATGTGGCTGATGCCATGGCAGTGTCCAAGAAATATTTAAGGAAGTTCATTTCAACGGTGTAGTAAAAAGAAGGAGAAGGAGGAGAAGGAGAAGAGGAAGAAGGAGAAGAAAGAGAGAGAGAGAGAACCAAGTATTATCAGAGACCGGAGAGAATGAGTCAGCCACATGTAAATGAGCCCCTCTTCACCTCGCCTGACGCTCACACCTCTCTTTTAGTATCATCTGTTACTCCTCTTCTTGCTTTTCTCTTACATTGTCTTTCTTTTTCTCTCTTACCCTTCCTAACATTTCTTCTGGGACCTTTTATAACAAGGAGATGGCATAGTACAGCATTTTCATAACGAATTAGAAACCTAATTTTATCATCTAGATCGTGCCTCTCTCTTAAGCAATGACCTTGCAAAGTGGCTTAGACAGCTAAGGAAGAACACCTTCACTTTCACTTTGGATAGTGGATAGCAACGTTGCTCATGTTTTCCAGAACCAAGGTGGCTTATCTAAATGTCTATAGACTATGTTGCCTTCTTTTTCTCCTCCC